>LZPO01097288.1:134814-145319 GCA_001675575.1 Neotoma lepida | reverse complement strand
CCCCCCCCACCACATTACCGCGTGGATTTTCTAACTACGGAAAAGTTCGCATTCCACGAAAGATTAAGGTTAGGGGAGTCCTTTAATGATAACTGGTTACAATTAGTGCGTTTTGGCCAAAATAACATTAATAACGGTCCATGTTTAAAATGAAGACGTCACATCCTCAAACCCCCTTCTGGGGATGGTTCCGAAAACGCGAAGTTTGTATTTGGCTCACCCAGTTGTCTGCCCAACAGTTTGGGCTGCAAAGATCTGGAAAATTGGCCCAGAGAGCCTGTGTAGGAGCCTGGATCAAAGGCTCAGGCCCCAGACAGCTAGGGTGATTGGGTTGTATCCTCCTGAGCCTCAAAGGAGAGGAAGTGAACGCTTGGTATCTCTGACCTGAGCAGGAAACTTTGACCTTTCTTTCCAGACCTAGNTTTCCTCTCTCTCCCTGGACCTCAGCACTCAGGGTAAGCGGGCAACGTGGGCACGGATGGTACCCAGCGCCCAGCTGGCAGGGACGTGCCACCGCCCTTGACCTGGAGCTTAGCCCAGGATGCCCTGAAGAGCTACACTGAGCACAGGATCCCACGCGGCTCCCATGACCCACGTTTGCCTTGTTGACCTCCATGTTCCCTTGGGGGTCATGAGAGTGGTGGATCCCGCCTTTGACCCGAGGTTAGGATTGTCACTTGGAACCCGAGGGTTCGGAACCAGACCGGGCTGGAGCCCCTGGACCTCTCCGAGGCCGCCTAGAGAGGAGGATGACGCTGTGGCCAACCACGACCTTCACCAACTAGGAGAGCTGCAGGGCTGAGCAGGGAGGACAAGGCCAGCTCCTGCCCCGCATCCTCTGGTAGCTGAGGGACCGACCAACCTCTCTCCCTACGTCTAGTCTGTGGATCAGCTTCAAAGGAGAGCTGAGTCCCCGAGGAAAGCAGAGCGTCACGCGGGCTCCGTAGGGGGTCACTGTTATCTGCCAACTCGTGACACTGGGGGATGCTAGGACATCTGCGACCTCCGCAGAGGGCTCCTCTCCAAGGGGCAGGGCGGGTGCAAGAAAGGCCATTCCGGACTCAGGCCTGGCTAGCACTAGGTCTCCAGTTCTTTCTTCATCT
This sequence comes from Neotoma lepida, assembly GCA_001675575.1. Taxonomy (NCBI): domain Eukaryota; kingdom Metazoa; phylum Chordata; class Mammalia; order Rodentia; family Cricetidae; genus Neotoma; species Neotoma lepida. Next base: position 144,216 of record LZPO01097288.1, on the reverse strand, counting down.
TGCGCGCTCACACACACACACACACACACACACACACACACACACACACACACACACACTCACTCACAAGCCCAAATACCGTCCTCCCACCCCCACCACCCCCCTCACAAATTGGCAGGGCCAGGAGCCTATCTTCAAGCCCACGGAGAGTTTGGAAGAGGGCTACTGATGCCATGGGTGGGGGTGTTGCTTTGTTCCCTGCGCTTCTCTGACTTGCTCCTGCTCTTAAGTCTACTTCCAAACCAACAGCTCCAGGAAGTTATACGACCTCGGATCGATGGTTGATAATGCCATATATAACAAACCCAGGGCAGTTACATGACTCCTCTTTTCTTTCTCCCAAAATGACCCAAACAAATTGTAAGGGTAAAAGTATAGCAAAGAGAAGAAGGAGAAACGTCTTGGGCAGGGCATTCTATTCTTTGTTGTTTTTCTAATCTGTTTTGTGGTTGTTGATTTAGCATAAGCTGGTATCCACAGTACGTATTTAATGTAAGGTGAAAGGAATTGCACTCAGTGCTAGGGATCCACAGGGCCACCCTTCTCAGAGTCCTCTGATTACCTACGCTTTTTAACCTATATGGGGGGGGGGTATGAATACGAGTATATCATCAAAAAGGAAGAAGGAAGAGTATCCCGGATATTTTAATAGTAACAAGAACAAAGATGACGCGAACCCCATCAAATGAAACAATACTATTTTCATTCAATTGATCGCAAAGTGTCTTCGGTTAATAACTTGGCACTTATTTAAATGGTTTAACAGAAGTGGAGCCGAAACATTTTGTACTGACAACACGTCATAACAGCATCTTTTGTTTAAAATAACTTAATACACTAGAAAAAATATGGCAAATATAAATAATTTTGTTTTCATGGAGAACAAATAGTTACAAAGCTCAAACGCATACCGAAGTTCAGTAAGAAGAGCTTTTCCTCTTTCATGTAAATTAAAAGGGTGGGGGGAGCCCTAAGCAGGCTTGCTAGAGAATTTGGACTACAGGTTGCTTAGCCCAAGGTGTCCCTGTTTAAATAGCTACATGAATTGAAACAAATAAAAAGATTACTTGAATGAATACACCTTTGTGAGATAAAATGAAATGTTGAAAGTCAACCATTAGTTCACACATTATAGCCAAAATAAACTTTGTTCGTGTTTATCAACATATTATACACAAACCTAGTGTCTGTACCTAGCTGGGCGTCGTTTAAGGTGAATTTGACGGGATAGAGAGGGGGAAATAAAGCATTGTCCTCAAACAGGACTTCAAGAAACCAGCAAAGGGGAATTCACAAAAAGGGAGGGAACAGATGAAGCGTCTATCTCGATGCACGGCTGTATACCTTCATGGCTTCGTTTGCTTTTTCCTTTCCCCATATCTTTCTAACCGCCTCGATCTTCTTGGAAGACTCAAGAGTGTATTTTACTCCCTTCCGACTTTTTTCCCTTTGCCCCTTGGGATCAAAGGCCGGACAAATTATATATGGATTCACATCCAGACTCTTTTCATACTGAGAATGAAAGTGTAGTGAGTGCACATGAGTGTGGAGAGGGGAGGGGCACCATCAATGGAATACAAGTAACATGCAAACCAGAATTTACTGTCAGCAGTCTGGACAGTTCTGCCGAAATNATTTCTCAGAGGAATCATTGTCTGTGGCATCACTTTTTTTTTTTTTGTATTAACGTCCTTTTTTTTTCCTCCTCGTGTTCACACTGTCTTCCCTCTTCTTGCTCTTCCATACATGGTGTTTTTAAACTGAAAGCATCTGATTCAACGTAAAAGGAGGCCCGCCTCTCTTATCAAATGTCTCGTATTAAAGTGAACTTCGCAGAAAAAGGTCAGCTTCAAAACCTGTGAACTTCCCAGCTGCGCATTTTTTTTTCATCTTAATTTTTTTTAAATAAGTATACCTCTTCCTTCTGTTTTGCTTTCTTGGCCCATTAAAAAAACATACATTTTAGTTGGTAAACCCCTCCCCCCCTTTCTCTCAAGATTCATCCAGGTTATTTTTCCATATTTTTATGTACAAAATAATTTTTAGACTTGTTTTGCTTCGTCGTTCTCTTTCTAATTCCATCCAAATAGTAATAAGAAACAAGCTCCCTTTCTCCTTTTCTTTCTAGTTTGTTTTCTGTTTTTGCTCATTTGTTGGTAGCAAGATTTTATTTCTATGTAGGAGTCCATCGCCGCCGTCTTGCCGCTATCCACTTCTCACTACTCCCACACTCCTTTGTCCAGTCTCTATCCAGACTTATCCAAACCCGCTCCTACAAAGCCGAATTTTAGTACCAAGGGCGGATGGGCTGGAGTCCCGAGAGCGGATGGGCTGGAGCCCCTGGGCTGGTGGCCCTCGTGGCATCCCGGGTCCAGCGCAGAGTCCGTCCCTGGGAATCCAGGGTGCAGAAAGAAACGGGAGGCAGTCAGCGGGGAAGGGGCGGGCCTAGGCGGTCCGAAGCGGGTGCGGGAGAAGCTGCGGGTCGAGGAGGGCGTGCGGGGTCGCGCCGCTCGGGAGGCTCCACCGACCGTGGCGCTGGCGCCGGCGTCACAGACCCAGGGCGGCCGCGTGCTTTTTAGCTTTCAGTCTGAGATCTGCGATGCTGGAGTTCTTGCTGGTGGTCTTGGCGGCGGCGGCAGCAGCCACCACCGAGGCGGCGGAGGCCGAGTCCGCGGCCAGCGTGGCCAGCGGCAGTCCGAAGGGCGGTGCCGGGAACATCATGTAAGGCGCGTGCGCGGCCAGGTGCGGATGCAGGTGGTGGTGCGCGTGCGCCACGGCGCTGTCCAGCTGCAGCTGCGCCTGAACCTGAAAGGACAAGGGCGTCACGTTGCAATGACTATCCTAGGGTGACAACAGAATAGAAACAGAACATTAACGGCGTCCAGCTTGGCTATGGGGAGAATTGGGGTGCGCGAGAGGGAAGCTACATTTTGCTAAACATCTGTTTGGAGAAGGACATTATAGGCTTTTTGCTAAATCTGGGGCACCACATTAATACTCTAGTGCCCCATCCCTACCCCCAGATCATTAGGAGCATGTTTGCTTGGGTTCCTCATCCCTGTCTGCAGGAATGTTATGGCCCCTTCGGGAACTGGGTGGGTGAATGGACCTTGATATAGTCCCCATGCATCACCCACCTCAACATAGCAATAATATCTTGGAAANGCTGGGGTTAAGGAATGTTACCCTCCTCTCCTGTCTCGGTCACATACAACTTGGACACACCACTAAAACAAAATACATAACTTTTTCTTGTCACTTAGGGAAGCTATTGCATCTGCGGGTCTTAACTTTTCCTGCCGTAAGAATTACCTGAGGATCTTGTTTCAGTGCTGACCCTAAGTCAGCAGGTCTAGTCTGGGACTTAGTCTAAGTTCCTAATAACCTTGGTGCGACTGACTCTGCTGGCCTGAAGATCTCTACCTTCTTAGTAGGGCCAGTTTCCTAGTAAGTTCTACCTCTCTCTCTCCAACTATCCTCATTTCAAATGCCTTCCCATCAGGATCCAAGTGTCTTGTTGTGAGGTGGGGAAACTCAACTCTCTCTAACTCGAATTCTCAATAGATGAGTGTCACCTGGAGTCTCCCCAGTCCAGGGTACTTGTGACTGAGGACTCATCTATGACATTACAGCCTTGGTGGGCAGGGATGCCTGCTGAAGATAGGGAAGGTCATACAGTGGCTAGGAAAGGATTTTGCCCTCGGGCTTAGAGAGCAGAGAGTTCAGAACACTGGGATTTCCCAGGATTAAATCATTGCTGCAGGCTCTCCTTTAAAAAAGTTGTTCTAAAGGGTTTTTTGTGGCTCAGAAAGGGATAGCTGAGGTAGGGCAGCCAGCCCTGGGAAGACCAAGTCTTCCCTCTCTATCAAAGAGGGAACCTTTTTTGTAAGGACAGCTTTTGGAAATTAAGTCTAAGATGGGAATAGCTGCATTTATTTTTCTTCTGCCAGGGACGTTTAATGTGACTAGGAGGTAGAAAATACCTAGAAAGAATATTTAGAGGATTGCTCTTTAAACACCTTTGGAGCGGCCTCTGTATTTGATTTGACAAAATCCTAATCAAAGGCTGTTCCTTCTTCTCCCCAAGTGCAATCTTAAATGCATTTTTTAAAAGGAGAGGTTACTGCCTTCAGGCTCCTTCGGGGGTTCCTATGAAAGCAGAGAGGACTGGGTATTCAAGGCCATGACACTGTATAGGTTTTTAAAGGAGAGTGGGGCCACTATATAGTCTTGAAATCGGTTTTTCAACTGAATGGACATTGAGGCTCAAAGACAGGGTCTGTTCAACAGTCCAAACAAACATCTATGCCTTTTTACATGTAATAACAGCTTGAAGCTAGGTTGTACTTGCCTGCTGGAATGGCATCCTTAAAGCACCTACGTTGACATAGGGCGCAACTCTACAAGCTTCAAACTGGCTAGCGGCCCCTATAAGGACACCTATAAAAACAACAACAACAACAAAAAAGGGAAATGAAACATAAGATGTGAGATAAACATTTCTTGTCAAATTTTCCAAGGTGCCAAGTGGTAGCAAGATAGAACTGATTCTAATAGAACTGGACTGTCATTTTTCCAAATTGCTGCTATAATTAAAATAAGTTGTAGCTGGTTTCTAAGTAGCAGGACTTTCATGAACTGTCCAGAAATTTTTCTTAAATCAAGTACTATCATCATCCTTAAGATGTTTTTTGTCTTTGTTAGAGCAATATCCCTCCACTCCTGACTTTTACTTAATAATAAAATGAATTATAAGATATACCTTTATGAAGTTGATTCTCCTGTTTTCTACACTTAGCTCTTCGATTTTGAAACCAAACCTACAAATTGAGAAAGAGAGAAAAAAAAAACACATAAAACTCGATGATTCAAAACATCTTAACATCTTAAATTATAGTAGTGCAATGAAAAAAAAGTTGTGTTTAAGCCACTCTTGGGATATGAAAAGCAAGTATTAAATTATACAAAACAGCCTCAATTTCCAAAAAGAGAAATGTAAATCAAGTACAAAATAGAAAGATTTCCTAGACTCTTTGTAAGATAAATTGTTCCTTGATAAATTACTGTTAGTTCCGGTTTCATCTTTCCACATTACAGAGTCCCAGGGGCCTAAAACACTCCCTGGTACCTGACACCAACGTGATAATGGGTTTAAATGTTTACCCAGTTAAGACCCAAGAAGAATGGACTCAGTAATAGCCTGTAATATTAATTAGCTTCATCTTGAAGAAAAACCAAACAGTAAAGCAAATAATGACTCTTCTTTTGGTGGGGGGGGGATATGGAGGGAGGGGTAATTAGTGTCATAAAAGCCCTACTACAAAGAAGTTTAGAATTTCTCCGTCCTCTGTGCAGCAGAGTGTAACACAGTGGCAGAATAATTGTGCCATTATCATGATAATCTAATTTGCTTCTATAGAAAAAGCCACTGCCTGCAGTTAGGACAGTAGGAGAGATTCAAAAAAAAAAGAGCAGCAATAAAGTTCATTAAAAAAAAAGAAAGAATGTGCCACAAAAAGGAGAGGAGTATGAATCAGGTAATCCTTAGATACTGGATATGATGTTCTTAAATAACTTGCCAACTTTTCAAGTCAGTGTGACATATTTTTAAAATTCAAATAAGGCTTGCTTTTTAATACTCCAGTTCCAATAATACAGCATATTGATTGATTCACAAATTAATGTTTAAAAAAAAACCCATGAAAGGCAAATATTGCTTCAGAGCCTTTTCTGTTAAGTTTTTGAAATCAAGTGCCACAGTCAATGTAAATCTTCAAAAATTCTCCTGATATTGAGTATAATAGAAGGGTGGATTTCATGCCAGGGTGGCATCCTTTGTGTGACTCACATGGCCTGGGGCTTCTTGACTCTTTTTTTCCCCTAGAAGAGTTGGAACGGAGATACTATTACTCACGGCTGCAATAATTATCAGGGTTTTAAGGGGTTGTGGAGTCTCTAGAGAGCTCAGCACAGGCTGCAAAGCAGAACAGGCTTAAAAAGGAAGGCTCTACGATTGACGTCGTGATGACCAAGGAGGCCTATTATTATTTTTTCTCTGTCCACGTTACTGCTCTGTTTTTTCCCCCTGATCCTATTACAAGATGCGGGGAAGCCCCTTAAGAATTGTGCATAGCTCCTTACAGATGGTGGTCTCTCCGCCCAGAGACCGGGGGAGTATCTGTTACAGCGATACTTTGTAACAGCTGCAGATGTTCTAGGCTAAAACTGCTCCATGTGTTCAAACAAATAATGACCATCATTTTCTCCCAATTTTATTATTTGAGCGGAAATACAATCTGAAACGTTTAAATTTGTTCCCCATAAAGCTGGAAGGATATGTATGTGTGTTTATAATTCCCNCTTTAGATTATCCTTAACCCCACTTTTTGGTTTTACATTCACCTAAACAACCAATAATGAAAAAAGCTGCAGTTCATGCGATCTGGCACTTTCTGAAGGTTAGACTTTGCAAACATCAATAATAAGATGTGTACGTTGTTTTAAAATGGGAGTTTTCCTGGGTTCAGATTCTTTGCTTTGGTTAAGTGAAGGAACAAAGGGTGGCCAAATACATTCTGTGTCCTCTGTTTCACACTCGGTTAGAGATCGACCTGCTAACAGACACTGTAAATTTTTGCACTTAACAGATGCTAATTTTCTTTATAGTCCGTACATCTATAAACCTAATTGGTATATCCGTTTGGCAAACCCAAGACCTTCAACGAAACCCAACTCCAGAGAGCAAAATACTCGTTGTAACTTTTAAGGCTTCAGAGATAAAACGTTTTCCTTGGGATTTTTTTTTTAAGGCTTATAAAAGTAGGCCCATTAGGATTAAACCACATTAAAGACAGCACGAGGCAAGGGGGGTGTGGTTAATAGAAACTCTGGGAGCAAGCCCAGCACAGCTTTCTTCTTCAGCGAACATATGTTGGCTTAGAGGTGAAAGGGGCTACGGGATCAAAATCCATTTTAGAAAATAAGACATCGAGCAAAGATATCCCTCCCTTTCTCATCTCACACCAGACACCTGCAGCAGCAGCAGCCTACTTGTGTCCCTTATGCTGCCTGAAAACATTGACGCAGGACTCCAGGTCTCAGGGCCCAACCTCCACCTCCTCGCAGTGGGGTACCTGTACTCGGGCCTCAGATAGCCCCAGTCGCTGGCTCAGTTCCTCGCGCATGAAAGCGTCTGGGTAGTGGGTCTCATCGAAAAGCCTCTCCAACTCGTTGAGTTGTTCCAGAGTAAAATTGGTTCGACTTCGCCGCTGCTTGATTTTGGTCTGGCCTTCGTCCTCCATCCCTTTAGCATCCTCTTTGCGATCCTTCAGTTCGGGGGACACTGGAGAGGGCACCACGGAAGGACCACACGTGCGTCGGGGCAAGCACACACACACACACACACACACACACACACACACACACACACACACACACACACACACACACGGACAAAAACAGCAAGACAGCCCATTACCAGATTTATCCAAAGGAAGGCTAGAGACTCCTAACCCCTGGGGAGGAGGGAATCCCTCTGAAGACCTGGCGAGAGGATAGGGGTCCTTGAGACCCGCAAAGTCGCGTCTGTAAGGCTGCCTGGGGACAAGGTAGGCATGCAGCCACCCAACTCAACTGTGGTCTCAGCTCACTCTCTCACTACCTGTGCCCTTCCCTTCTTCTGCCAACACCAAATGCATTCCTGACCCTCTGGCACTCACTGCCCCACGCACTCACGGAAATCAAAAGCGCCGCGCCGGCCTCTCGCAGAGCGCGGTCTCGGTTAAAGGGCGCGGCAAGGCCACGCGATGGTTTTGCACGCCAGCCATCCCCAGAGAGCAGTTCTGCTGTCCCGCCAGCCTCTGCTGCCTCTGGCCCTTTGCCTCCCGCAAACTTGCTGGTCTAATTTAGGAACAACTGGGCCCGCTGAAGGTCGCAGCGGGAAAATGAGACACTGGTACTGCGAAGTGCAGAAAGCCACGTCCCCAAGCGCCCAAGGGCTCGGACCAGACCCTTACGGATGGTTCCATCGGCAGCTAGACAGCCCCTGTACTCGCTGCTGGGTTGAACTGGCACAGGCAACCACGCCATGTTGGCGGCCCGGAGGACTGGCCGCCCACGCTGGGCCAGAAGGGTAGAGGCTGCAAACCAGACAGACACTGGTGGTCAGCAAAACCTACCGCTGCATCTCTCCTCTCCTTCTCCCTCCTCGGTGGAAACCAAGGCTGGACCCTAAAGGCTTAAACCCACTGAGATCAACAGGTTCAAGAAGAACATTCCTCGGTTTCTATTGGCTGTTAAAACCTTTTCATGCACCCAGCAGCTCGGATGTTTAATAAAATATGCATTTTTTGCACACATCCGTTGCTACTTGGCGGTCCTTTCCTTCCATGTAACAGACAGGAGGTCTGCCAGGTTGAACAAACAGCTATAGGAGGGATGATATACATGTATGCCAAAAAGGCAATGATGAGGAGTGCCAAAGTCAGGCCCATATCAATATAAGGTTCGCCTAACCTTCATCCTCTGTGCCTGATTTGGAGATGGGTGTCCAGTGTCAAAGCTAAGTTTAGAGAGTAGAGGCTATTTGCGATTCCTCCCAACCCAGGATCCGGATCAACATGGAAAAAGAAAGAGCCAAGCTACAAAGAAATTAACGCTTGCTCTGAGCTTGGAAGTCAACAACCCCAGGAACCGGCTCTCAAAGGCTTCAGACCTTGCGGTTGGTGGGCTATCTTACCCAAATCCCGAGCTGTGAACCCTGAGGGGTTACTTTCGGGCCCTTTATAGTTACCCTGTCACTTTCTAAATTAAGGAGGACATGGTCCCGGATCTGGTAGAAGATGAACCGGCCCATCTTGCCCCAGCCTGGCATTCTATACCGTAATCTTATTTGTTGCCTGTATTTCTGCTGCTCAATTTGTGAACGTTTGTCCTTCCTCCAGGAAGGAAGTAGACAAGGTCACAGCAAACATCAGGGGGTCAATTCAATAGGAAAATACCCTCGCTAACATCGTAGTAAAATTTAAACAGAAACACATACTCTTCAGATGGGAAGAGGAAGGCTTTTGTCTGTTGTCACCCACAGAGTAGATACCCCTCAAAGTTTAGGGGCTTCAAAGGGAAACAAGTCCAAATTTCAAGTTGATTAATAGACTTAATATAATGTCTCTTTCGCCCCCGACTTTCCACTTAATGGCCTAAACAGGAACAGACCGTGTTATAAACAAGTTAATTGCTTGCTTAAATTTGTGATTCTACGCATGCCACATATTTTCTTAATTGGAAAAATATGGCAGCACACCAGTTACCGCAGTACCGAGTGCTAAATTAATTTTTAACTTCGAATTGATAGACGCTTTACCGTGTAGATAAAGCCGTTTTCTAACTCTGCTGGCTCCAAAA
>LZPO01097288.1:111907-133486 GCA_001675575.1 Neotoma lepida | reverse complement strand
GGAACTGATGCTTCCCTGCCGGAGCGCGCGTGTTCAATGTTAAGATCTTTGACAATTCTTCCTGCGGAGAGTTCAGATCTGATAGCGACGCAGCTCTTGAAGTCTCACTATTTATACTTCCTAAAGGCGGCCCCTTGTTCTGAGTAAATTACCTCCCCTCGAAACTCCGAGTGAACCCCCTTCGCGGGTAGCAGGAGCGCCACTACCTGGGGTGGGGAGGAGAGGGAGTGAGGAAGAGAGAGAGGGAGGAAAGGGGGAGAGAGGGAGGGCGAGAGAGAGAGAGAGAGAGAGAGAGAGAGAATCTATGAATATGAATGTGAATATGAATATGAATATTGAGGATGGAAGGATCCAGGCAAGAGTCCACCCGGCTGGAGTGGGAGGGCAAGCAGGGGACCAAAGGGGGCGGGGAGAGGAGGCAGGTCCTCGGAGGTCGGGTTTTCTGATAGCCTCGGCCGCCGGTGCTCTTGGCCATTAATCCAGGATTGACAAGAATCCCTAATTAATTTAATTAAGCGTGGATTTTGCGTTGGTGTCACGACTTAGTAAAACACTGGGGATCTGGATAGACTTCTCGGAGGCGGGGCCAAGAGGAAACTGACAAGTGCACTGCAATCCGAGTCAGTGGGTATCTTCGGAGAGTACCCGACCCTACAGCCNCGCTCTGGGTGGGCACCCCAACTGCTCGACCCTACACTGATGACCCCTGGTCTCTGGCCCGGCATTGGGCGATCTACGGTTAATAGGCCCAGCAACCACTCCAGCATTCCGGTCCCACACCCCTTCCTCCTTGAGGCCGCTGCAGCTGCACAACCGGGCATCCTGGCTTCACGTGCCTGCTGCGAGTGGGGCTTCTCTACGGCTCCCTGGACTCCTTCATCTCCTTTTAGGATCTTTCTGACCGGCCGCCAGCCTCACCGAATGCCGGCCCCTGTAATTCACCCAACTACTCGCTCCTTGGAGTCAAAGCTGACTCCTGTGAAGACATTTCCCGCTACATGGGGTTGATCGATTTAACTTGTTTCCTGAACAGTTGTTCCCCTGCCAGATCCGGTTTTAAGGTGTTTTCTTAGAGCCGGGTCAGGCGCAGTTCCATTTCGTTTCCTATCTGAGGTCTCAGGATTCTTACCCCTTTTCCTTACAACTCCCTGCACTCTGTCCTCAATTATTTAGCGTCCTGGGAAGCATTTCCTAATTTGAAAAACAAAGGATTATCTCTTTTTGAGTTCTGCGGAAAAAATTACCGACGTTATTTATCGCTCGTCTAATTTTTATTCACCGTGGGCTGTGGAAAGAGACTTGCTCTTCGGAGGGGGAAGAAAACAACTCTCTTTCTCTTTGATTTATAACTTAAAAATTATATTTTTGATTCATTTTATGAAAACTATTTATTATATAGGGAAACACGTCTGTGTCCTGTAAGCGAGGGCTCGATTAGCTATGCAAATACTTGCTTATACGCACAAAAGAATATTTACATATGGAAAGTTACATTTACTTGAATGTGTAAACAAATACCTCTTTAAGTGCGGGTTTGGGGGCATTTCAGTATACTGAATATTAATGAGGTTTGTCTGATGTTAAAAGATAATGTTTTCGTTATCTTGGATCCAGTATTCAGTAAAAATGAAAGCAATTACAGACCATTAATATGTATATCTTCTACTTATTTGGTTAGAACAACAAACTTAGCAAATAATTTGAGAAGTCCCATCAAAACAACCTGAAACATTTGTAAAGAGAAACAATTGTAATGTGGCAGCAAGGGTTTCTCAAGTAAGTGTAATTTAAGACGTTATATAACTTCATGTAATACTAAATACTCCTCAGGCTACACTGCACATTTAAGGGAGATGAAAATAAAGCTGATTAGAAATGTTGTTTTCCTTTTTCTCTGACGTTACCTTTTCTTTTGAAAACATTTTCTTTTCTGCTTTTAGGACAAAAGCTTACCTTTACACTATTAACAGCAATATCATTTAGGTATTAATGAAGTGCACCAGCACTTGCTTTTATTATTCCACAAAATTCAAAAACTTAACACTTTCTAAGTCATAGGAATTTAGGAACAATGTCATATTGAGCATTGGTCTACTATCTGTAATTCCAGTAAGAGAGCAGAATAATCACAAAATTTTAGTCTTTTGTGAAACTGTTAAAAAAAAAAGATTATTTAGCAGTATATGTTCAGTAATGGGATCCCCAAAGTTGGTATGGTGTTCCAGTAGCTCTCAAACTGAATCATGAAATATTTATTCACAAACACCTCCCAAATAACGGCTGCTAAAAGCCTGATAAGGCATCAGGAGACCCTCTAGATACTTCTTTATCCTTTTAAGCACATGACTTCAACCCAAACTCATATGCCATCTTCCGAGCTAGAGGGAAAGATGACCACTTTCAAGGTAATCAGAGAAGGCTNAGACATGACTGTTGTGTAATTTGATCCAACAGATTTCCCCCTTATTTCATCTTCTTGACTCATTTTAACTTTAGGGATGGTAGATGAAGCAATGATAAATCCCCAGAGTCTGGCTATGGAGCCCTACTTGTGTAAAAGATGTTTAATTTATAATTTTATTAGTGTATAATTGTACAGCTAGGTTTCATTCTGAGTTTTCCATATATGATATAATATACCTCTTCTATTAGCCTCTTATATCCTTCTGCACCCTTCCCTTTCCCTAATAGTTCCTCTTTTAGGAAGTTTCAGTTTTAAGAAGTCCAAAGTTTTGAAGTCATATTAACAAACACTATGAAGTATGATGTTGTTTCACTAGATAGCAATTTTTTTTCCTGAGATAAGACATTTCAAAANCCAGTTTTGAAAAGAAAAATTATCGAGGTTAAAGCTCAGTTGACAGCCTATGGACAGATATACAGGCTCAAAAACAAAAACAGAAACACAGAACTAAACAACAACAACAACAAAAAACAGGACCCCAAGAGTTCCCCCAGCTCTTGAATTATTTATAAAAAACATGTAGTGTTGCAGTTACGTTTTAAAATGGTCCCTCAAAACTGGCTAGTTAAGGTACAGTTACTTCCCAGGAATAGATATATATTGGAGGTGATTTGCAATCTGTACCTTGGTATCTAGCTAACAACAGTCGCCCCGAACTAGGGCTAATATTTTATATACCTCCTTAGCTTTGCTTTCTTATACTGAATAAAGAAAAACAATTTTCATACAAGGAAAATATGGTATGAGCTACAGAAAATGCTGCGTGTCTTTAATTTCGGTTGTTGAAGTTTTTGATAAAGCTACACATTTGATTTCTGTTCTAGAAGAAACTTCTCGCATCGGGCAGATTTCTCCCCTCTATCCAACGGTTACTTTAAAAAACAAGAACTAATTTGCGTCCACTCCGTGAATGCCTTCACCTTCGTGGCAGAAAAAAAAACAAAAAACAAAAAAAAAAACACCGATTTTAATGTAGTTTTGCAAATAAATCATTACAATTTAATCACACACGACTCTACGCAGACACACTCCCATGATTTATTATTGTTGGGCGAATTTCCACCTCGCTCAACAGGAATCAACCAATTTTGCTCAGCGCGATGTCTTAAACATAACTTCCCACGATGTAGATGTATACTGATTATCTCTGACGATAACGGCGATTACTAAGGCAGTAACATCCCATAGTCCCACCTTTATTGCTTTTTGGGAACAAGAAAATCCAATTATGCAAACACGCGAAACAAACATTAAACAAAAAATTGGCGGCATGACAATCCACTCGCTCGGCATTCCTAATGGCCTAGCGGCCTGCATCGACGCACTCGGCAGCTCGGCTGACGCTGCCTGGCGCTGGAATCAGGAAGGCGCTGAGCTTAAACTGAAGCAAGTTGTGAGGACGCCNGTGGCGCGGTGGTTTGAGGAGGGGGTTCCAGGTCCCCGCGTCCGGAGGTGCGAACCCNAAGGTCGACCCAGGTGATGCGGGCGTCCGGAGCTTGTGGGCGGAGCCCGCGGAGGAGGCGCTGCGAGGCCCCGGCCGGCGTGAGGCGGCGTGGGGCCTGGCGCAGTCACTGGCAAAGGTTGGGCCGTGGCCCGCGGCGTACGGAGCGGAGCCGTGCGCATGCGCCTCGCACCTGGGAGGGTCCCTGCTCGCTGGCTCCGGGCTGGGGGACCGCGGGAGTGGGCGGTCGCGCGTGGTGATCGGCCGCAGGCCTCGGCCTTGGCCTACAGACTCTAGGTAGTGTGGAGAGTGAGCCCCTATTTCGCCGGTCCCGGGTCTCGATCGCCGTTCCTGGGTTTCCCAGTTGTCCTGCCTTCATAGCCTGGTTCACTCTCATCCCCTCCAGGTGGTTGGAGCGAGGGGCAGGCTGCGTCTAGTGTGCACTCGTCCCCCCCCCCCCTGTCTAACCGCTTGTTGACATGAGAGATGGTCCAAGGTCAAACACTTTCCCGTCTTGAAATATATATCACTTTAAGCATTCTGTAAATTTCTTTTGACTTCAGGACTTTTGGTCATGTGACCAAATGGCCACCCTTGAAATCTACTTTTCTGAGAAGTTAAAATGCATGTTGTCTGTCCTAGATTTTAGGTTATTATTCATGTAATTTCTGAGTTGTATTTTTTCAGTGCTTATTTAAAACAAATCTAGAATCGCCAGTAACCCGAGTTTTGTCCCCAGTAACTAAGTAGTAGGTTGTTAGATAAATTCACATATCATATGTTGGCATATGAGGGTATTTGAATTGTCGTCTTTGAACTTAGATGTAAAAGGTCCCAGTGAAGGAGCTATGTGGAGTTTTCAGGTTTTAAGGAGTGGAGCGGATGTGACAGGTCCAACCTTGTGGGGAAACTGGGTATCCTTTGAGAGCCTCTCTAGTCTTAGAGTTTATGAATATTCACTTTCTTTGCAGACAACGGAGATTTCTTGCTAAGTGGTAACACTTTATTACTGTATGTTCAATAAGAGGGCTAAACATATCTGAAGCTGAAAAAGACAAAGGCAGCTGGCACTTGTCTGTTAATTGGCCTTGCTGACCCAGTTTTTACATATTCAGTATGTAGAGTTCTGATAGGAATTGCTTGTCATAGGGTTGTTGTAGTGCATTTATAGTTATCTTTTTCTGGTTGCACTCTCAGGCCACAAGAGGGGGAATCCTCCGATTTGTTAGTTTAAAAAGAGATGCTAGTCTACAGAATTTTGTTGTTGTTGCAACAGGAGTATCTTATTTCATTTTTTAAATTGAAAATAAAGTTATTTTCATACAATATATTCTGATTATGTTTTCCCCTCATCTTCCAGATCCTCCCCAACTCTCCACTCTTGAACTCCATGCTTCCTTTTATTCTCTCTAAGAAAACAGGCAAATAAAAAGACAAACAAGGATAAAACAAAATGAACAAACAAAACAAGAAAAAAANAAAGAAACTAAGAAAGAGCATGAGAAACACACACACACAGAGAGACACACACTCACACACAAAACCCATAAAAACTCAAAATTGGAAACCATAATATGCAAGCAAAAGACCAATACAGTTAAAAAAAATGCCCAAAGCAATATGAGACAAAAAAATCTCCAAGAATACCTTTTTGTTTGTTTTGTGTTGGCCATCTACTGTTGGACATGAGGCCTGCCCTTAAGTGTGGTTTGTGTACCCAATGAGACTCCATTGGAGAAACTAATTTTCCTTTGGAGCAGTTGTCGATTGGAGATAGCTTCTTGTTTGGGGATAGGAGCTCCTATCTACTTTCCTAGCTTCTTGGTTGGGGATGGTAGCTCCTATCTACTTTCCTAGCTTCTTGGTTGGGGATGGGAGCTCCTGTCTACTTCTCCATCTCAGTGTTGGGACCCTGTGCAGGATCTATGTAGGTCCTGTGCATGATGCCACAGTCTCTGAGTTCATATGTGTGACAGTCCTAGCAGGAGTGTTTTGACAAAATTCTTTATTTCTTTTAAATTTTACCTTGTTATATCTGAAGTTTACCTTTGTAGGAGAAAGTTTTGTCTGGGTCCTGCCAGGCCCCACAGTCCCACAGCCGCTTATAAAATAGTTACTCAGAGGCTTATATTAATTATAACTGGTTGGCCATTAGCTCAGGCTTATTACTGACTAGCTCTTACACTTAAAATCAGCCCATTTCTATTAATCTATATGTTGCCAAGGTTCCATGGCTTTGCCTGCATCCCATTACATGTTGCTCCTTGGGCAGCTGGCTGGTGACTCCTCCTTCAGTGTACTTCTTCCTAGAATTCTCCTTGTCTGCTTATCCCACCTATACTTCCTGCCTGGCTACTGGCCAATCAGCATTTTGTTTATCAACCAATCAGAGCAACACACATTCACAGCGTACAGAAAGACATCCCCATCACTTCCCCTTTTTCATCATACTGCTGTTCTTTTAATTCCTTTGCATGGTTCTCTACCTGTTTGTGGGTTACATATTATGTTAAATAGTGTCCACCCCAGTTTTACTTTCTGTTCTGTTTTATTTTTTCCAATGTGTCTGGCAGCCCAGGTTGGCATGAACTTGCTATGTAGTCTAGAACCTATTCTGCCTCTGCTGCCCAAGTGATGAGATTGTAAGCATGTGCCACCATATCCAGCCATTTTACTTTTCTACCTTTTATTGAGGGAGGGGCATGTACCCAGGATCAAAGANCATATTTTGATTTTTAATGAAATACTGTGGCAAAGTACTTATAAATTGTCATGTCCTCCGTGAACCTTTGTTCTTTTAAACTATTGCCCATTTTCTGAAACATAATAACTGCTTCTTTTATCCTTATTAAGGATATGTGCCTTTAGATTCTCTTATTAAATGGTCACATCTCGAGTTTATATTTTCAGTCAGTCACCTGAACATTACAATAAAAAAATTTAAATTGTTGTCTTGTGATCATTACCATCATGATCATGGCTTCAGTTTTGTAAAAGGAATAATTGGGTGAGATTTATAGCCAGGAAGCTGAAACCAGGAAGAACTGGAGTGAGAACAAGAAACCAAGAACTGTGCTGTATTTTACAATTACTGATAGGTTGAAATTTGTTACTTTGTGATGCTGCTAAAAAAAAAAAATCTGATCAGTTCGTCATTGTCCTTATGATAGGAGCATTTCTTTGCATTCACTTTACCAGTGGAGTTAAGAGTTAGGCATAACGATCCTTCCTTTCTACAAGTGTATAGTATAAATTGATTGCCATGACTTGAATAAGCAAGAATGTTCAATTATATACTGTATGACTTTTCTCCTTGCATTGACACATGCCCGACAAAAGCAAATCACAGTTTGAAGGTACAGTCCATCATGGTAGCAGCAGCCTGAGCACGTTGTGTCTGTCTACAGTCTCTGATGAATACTGGTGCTTAGCTCACTTTCTCCGTTTTATCCAGTTCATGATTCTAGCCCAAATTCTGGTTCTTCCTTTTTCAGTCTAACCTTTCTGGAAACGCCCTCTCAGACACACCTGAAGTGTTTCCACGGTGATTCCAGATCCTGTTAGGTTGACCATGAAGATTAACCATCACCTTTGCTAAGGACATAAAATAGTGTATTGAGACCTGAATACCTGCCAGTTAGAGAGAAAACCTTTTTAAGTCTCCCTCTGACTTTCTGTTCACAAGTGACATCATTTGTAATTAGAATAAAGAAAAATTTATACCCACTTGCTGTGTTCTGATTTTTGGTTACCAAAAGATAGATGGCCAAATGGTTGTCCATCTTTTTTTTTTCTTTTTCTTCATCTTTATGCTTAACTAGGGAATTAATTAAGCAGGACAGGAATAGAGAATTGGAGATGCCTGAGAGACAGTGAGTGCTTCTCAAACTTTTTAGTCTTAAGATCCTTTTATACTCTTACAGATTGTTGAGGATATTCCATAACTTTTATTTGTGTTCTCTATGAATATTTACTTTACTAGTAATCTAAATGAAGTTGTAAACTATATATGAATTCACTTAAAATAATAATAAACATGGTAACAAAATTTAATACAAAAAATAACTGTATTTTCAAAAACATTGAGAAAGCAGCATTATTTTCTAGTTTTGCAAGCATCTGATATCTGGCTTGCTTGAAGACAACTGTATTATCATATTTACTTCTGCATTCAATTTATTGAGAAGTTAAAGTGTTTTTAAATTTCTTGAAGGTTGGTTTTAATGTGGTATTTGAAACCATATCACTGAACTTTTCCTGTATTATTTATTTTTATTGCATTAAAATCTTTTTGTCTTGCACTGTGAATGAATCTGTGGATGATTTTTGTGACATTATGCCTGGGCAATTGGAAAATACTGGTTTACTGAATTAGATATGTCTTTCAAATGCTGGCACCCTTTATTGTATATCCAACATTCATGTGTATTAATATTGTCATTGATCTTAGAAAAGAAGAGGTCTGAGTTCTAGGCAGATACAAATGATCTAGAATTCAGATCTTTTAGTTAAGAGCTGACTTTTATGATTGGTGATAAATACCGTTAACTTTCCTTGAGGTAAAAGGCTGTCTTCATTCAGTCTGAGAAAAAGGCCTAATAAACAAGCCTAAGTGATCGTCCATTGGCAGTTTTACAACAGAAATCGTGTTTCATACTGCAATCAGCTAGTTCAGCTTACAGTTCAGTTGCACAATTTATTTTAGGACAACCAACACCCTTCACTATATAGAAATTGTGTATATTGAAATTTAATAAATTTAATGACTTTTATTCCTTTGCCAAGGGTATTTTTTGGGAGTGTGGCATATGTGCTGTCGCTAGACTGAGGATTGAACCTTGGGTCTTATATGAGGTAGGCAAGTGCAGTATTCTTGGCCCTATCAAGAACATTATTAAGTGAGACTCCAGTGGGGTGTGGAGTGGGGAGGGACCAGGGAAGAATACAATGACCCTGCATAGTTTGCTTCTGCTTTGATTCTTGCTAAAATTCAGAACATCAAAAAAGATAATGTTTGTATATTATAATGAAAATAATTTTACCACTTGAATTTCCTGACTTGAAGGGTCCTTGGGCTCTCTTTTGGGAGCTGTTGGTACACTAGAATTTAATACCTTGGGAGGCAAGGCCTTCCTGTGTTGTGCCCACTAATAATATCTCTTATCTCTCATTCCCATTTTGAATCTTGTCTTTGCTGTGTCTTGCTTCCCTTCTGGTGAAGCACACTGTTTGGACACTTCCTGGAGAAGGAAGAGCATGACATCTAGTTTTGAGAATTTCAATGTCTAAAAATGTCTTTTTTCTAATCTCACACCAGACCACCGATTTGGTAAGCTAGATGGAAAGAGATTTGAGGTCGGAATTAGTTTTTCAGAAATTTGAAAGTGAATTTCCTTTTTTTCTTGTGTTGCTATTTGAAAAGCCTGTGCATTTTATTATGCTTTCCTTTCTTTGTATTTTATTTTATTTTATTTTGTGATTCTTTGGAATTGTCTGGGATCTTTTTATTCTTGGTGCATGGTAATTATTATTATTTTTCTTTGTTTGGGTTCAAAAGGGCCATCTGTATACTAGGCAACATCTCCAGTGTCTGATTTTTTTATGTTATCCCTAGTATATGTTTATTTCAAAAAAATTTCATTATCCCAAGTACTTAGGAGAAATGCGTACTTTTTAATTTTTAGAAATTCTTTGATGTATTTTACTCATTTCTTTTTCTATTCTTTTGTAATGGCATCTTTATCAGTTAAATATTGGATTTTCTGGATAGATGTCTGTACTTTTATTTTAAGGTTTTCAATTTTTTCATGTTTGTCTCATTTTCTTTTCACCTTCTACGAGTGTTTGACCTTTTCCAACCTTATCTTGTCTGTCATTATTTAAACCAAGCTCTCTCCTTGAAGCATTTCCCATTGCTTGCTGGGGCATCTTTTCATTACCACCTGAAGATATTAATGAGTTTTTGTTCTTGAAGTTTTTGTTGTTGTTTTTCTCTGTATGTTCCCACTTTGCTATGAGTTGCTTTGTGTCTATTTTCTGCTTTCCGGTTCTTATTTGCTTTCATGTTGCTGGGTGCTGGGTGCAGGACCTCACAGCCCCAGCAAGGTGCTGAAGTGCTGAAGTCCCAGAGGCAGCCTCTTAGGACAGAGGCTTTCCTTACCCTAGTTGGCTCTCTTTTGTTGTGTAGTCACTAAAAAAGTTAACAGAGAAAGACCTTATAGAAAAAGTTTACTCTTTATATTTGAGCTTGTCAGCCGTGGGCTATGTTACAGGGTTATTGGATGGGAGCCTGCCATTTGGTTCATCAGACCTTCGGATATATTGTCCGTTGGGTACAGTGCAGTTTTTACAGAGATCTTCTTTATTTTGTTAATTTCTTATTTTAAAAATTTATTTATTTTACATACCGACTGCAGCTCTCCTCCCTTCCCGCCTCCCTCCCCACCCCCCAAATCAGCTCCTCCTCCGTTTCTCTTGGATATCAACAAAACATGACATATCAAGTTGCAGTAAGACTAAGCACCTCAACGTGTACTAAGGCTAGACAGGGCAACCCAGTATGAGGAGTAGGGTTCCAAAAGCTTGTAAAAGAGTCGGAGGCAGCCCCTGTTCCCACTGTTAGGAGTCCCACAAGAAGACCAAGCTATACAACTCACAAATATGTAGAAGGGCCTAGGTCCCATGCAAGTTCCCTGGTTGTTGGTTCAGTCTCCGTGAGTTTCCATGAGCCCAGGTTAGTTGATTCTCTGGGTTTTATAGAAATCTTCTTTCCTTCCAAGGATGTACACTTGGCTTCAAAATCTTCACTTAACCCTTTAACTTCCAGTTTGACATCACTGTGCCACCACCACTTTTTAAACAACTGAGCTTTAGACCTTGTATTGCCCATCCAGTCCACCATATGTCCTGCTGGGGTTGGAAAAGGCCAATCACCTGGCCAGATGGCATGGGGAAGGGGACCTGAGAGTGTTTCTTGTACAGAAATTCAATCAGTTCCATGCTTTAGCTTTATAGCTCATTGTGTTTGTGTGGTGTGTTTCAAACTCCTGTTTTATTCTGATTTTTGTTGCATGAGTTGACTTTTTCTTGTTGGAAGTTTCCTCAAGTTGCTTAGTATTCAGTTTTTGTAGTTCTAAATCCTTCATCAGTTTTTCATTTGCTAAAACTTGGTTGATTTATCTTGTCCGCTGTTCCCTGTTGTCTTCTAGTTGCAGTCTCTCTCTCTCTCTGTCTGTCTGTCTCTGTTTTTTCTAGACAGTTTCTCTGTGTAGCCTTGGAACTTAGAGATCCGCCTTCCTCTGCGTCTAGAGTGGTGGGAGTAGAGGTGTGCAGGACCACCATCCAGTTGTCTTCTAGTCGCTTCATCCTGGAGAACTTACTTTTTTATTCCTTTAGTCATGCGCCAGATTGATTTATTTATTTGTTTATTTTAGACCTGGCTGGCCTCCTACTTGTGGAAATCCTCCTGCCCCATCTCCCAAATGCTGGGATTACAGGTATTGTGCTACCATGCCTGACACTTAAGAATTTTTTAAAAAAGAGTAAAAATCCTGGCATTTCAGTATTTTCTAAATGACAGTATAAAGGACCTAATAAGAAGTCATTTTAATTTAAGTACTTGTTTGTGGAAGAGAAAACTTATATGTTGTTTTGCTTTTGAGACATGGTTGCATCATGCAGCCCTGGCTAGTCTTGAACTCACAGAGATCTGCCTGCCTTTGCCTCCTGAGTGCTGGTTTTTAAAAATGTGTACTACTACACATGCCAATTTTTCAGTTCTTAAAGTGAAAACAAAACAAAGAAAAAAGAAAGAAAAAGCCAAAAAGTAAAAAAATATTATTATCACTACTGAATTGGGTATATATTTCTTTTTACTTAAAAATATATATACATACAGGGATAGCTAACATAGATGTAACATATGTATATATTATATATATATAGGTAGATCTATAAATGGATAGTATATACATATGTGTTTGAAAATATGTAGCTGTGTACTTTATACATATGTGTATATGTATACATTGTATGAATATATATATATATATATATAATTTTATAAACTTTTTTAAATGTGAAGGGTCATGGTGAGCTTTTATTCGAGGCTAGTTTTCAGTTTGGAAGCTGACTAAAGGATATTAGTGATTTACTGAAGATTTGAAATCCAAGACTTCCCAGTGTTTGTTGGACATGTGAATTGAGTGCCACTGTGCAAGCCTGGTGACCGGAGTTTGATCCTCACACCCTGTGGTTAAAGGAGAAAATCTACTCCCCAAAAGTTGTCCTCTGACTTCATATTACACCAAGGTGCACACTTTGTCACACATATCATATATATAATACAGTAATAATAAATAAAAGAACTTAAACTATATTTACAAATCTTGAATTCTGGTTCTAGGTAAATTGTTTAGAGTTTTGAATTAGCCCTAGCAGAAATATTTATACTGGAATTGACTCAGAAGTCCTGGATCATCTGATAATTTGCAAAACAAAACAGTATTTTAATGCATTATTTTGTTTATAGTCATGGTATTTAACTTATTTTGAGTAATTACAAAAGAAAGATGTGACGTTTGATCTAAATTATTGCATAGGATGAATCCTGCTTTTTTATGATATTGTTAGGTAACTAGTAAGTATTTTATCATGAAACACTCAATGCTACCTTTAATAGTAATATAAGGTTCTGAATGGCTAATTCCCGAATATCAGAATCTGACATCCTTTGTTTTTCCCTTTTGTATACTAAATATACAACTATGACCATAACTATGTAAAAAGTCTTCAGAAAAGAAAAATTATGTTTTATATTTTGAAACAATATATTTGATCATTTCAGTACTGTTGCTTACCTTCTGGGGAAAAGGAATTAGGAATTCATTTTTCAGATCAGAGTCATGAAAGCAAAGTTGAAGCTGCTAGTGATGGCTCCTATCTTTAATCCCAGCACTTGGAGGGGGAGGCAGGTGGAGCTCTGTGAGAGTTGGAGGCCAGCATAGTCCATCTAGTGAGTTGTAGTGACATAGTAAGAACCTGTCTACAAACAAACAAACAAACAACTCCAAAAGCAGCACAGTGTAGATCCTGGGTGGTGGTGGTGGTTCTTTTGGAGCTCCCCACCCAGCATGCACTTTCCATCACGTCATTCCCAGCATGCCGTTCCCACTCGGCGGATGAGGAGCACTTTTGATGTTGTGATGCCAGGTGAAGTCTGGGTTTATAGTGGGGTCATTCTGTGGTATCTGGTCAGGTGTGATTAGTTCTCATTAGCCACTTTCAGTTATACTATTATGCCTGCTTGTGGTTTGGCCTGAAAGAGCTGCTGTTTTCTTTTAGGGGGACACATTCTGAACTGTTCTTGCATTTTGGAAGTCCTTAGAAGGAACTATTTTCTTTTTGGTTTTTCAAGTTCTCTCTCTACATGTTCATTTTAGTTTTTATTTCTGTGTACATGTTTTCTTACAGTGTCTCCATAGATATAATATAATGATGCTGTAATAAAACCTTTGTGAATTTTTTTCTTTTCTTTTTTTTTTTTTTGGAGGCAGAACCGTGTATCCCAGGCTAGCTAGTCTCCACTCTATGTCTCTGTAGCCAAGGAGGACCTTAAACTTCTGATTCTCTTGCCTCCAGCTCCCAAGTGCTGGGATTCTAGGCATCTCCAACACTCAAGTTTCAGCAGTGCTGGAGAACCTACTGCCTCTTGCTTGTTAGACGGGCAGTTTCTAACTAAGCTACATGCCAAGCCCATGCAGTTACTTTTTTTTAAATAAAAAATTTCAGATATATTTCTAGAAGTAGGATTGCACTGTCAAAAAAGCATCAACATTTCTTTTTACTTTTTAAATTAAATTGCTGAATGATTTCTGAAAGACTCATACCAAGCTAGCTGTGTGTAAAGAGCTGGCCGACTTCCCAGTAACCATCAACTTTGCTACTTCAGTTAACATTTCTTCCTTCAGTCTCATAAGTGAAATGATAATAGTGCATTGTTTCATCTCATACTTCCATAATGACTGATGAGGTCTTCCCTTTGACATATTTAGAACTCAGAGCCTGTAGAGATGGCTCAGCAGTTAAGAGCACAGATTTTTCCAGAGGACCAGGGTTCAATTCCCAGCACCCACATGGTGGCTCACAACCATTTGTAACACTCCAGTCCCAAGGAATCTGAAAACATCTTTGAACTCCATGGGCACTGCATTCATGTGGTGAACAGACATACATTCAAGCCAACACTTAAATACATAAAATAAAACTAAGTAAAATCTCAAAAAAAACTTTAAATATTTAGAACTCAGCTTGAAAAATATGACTCTAAAGTGTCTTGCATTTTCAGGGAGTGTAAAAATGGAGGACTAGATGGTTAATGACTAAACAAAATGTCATACAGTTAATGACAAGAACAACCTAAACTGTCAGAAAATCGATGTAATGAACTTTCTTTAGGATTGATATTCAAAAGACATTCAGAAAAGTTGGTGCAAATTCAAGTTGTTCAGAATGTGTAAAAAGTTCATTGGTATGCCAGAAGATTGTGTTAAAGCTGTTTCACACGGCTAAAAACAAACTCAACCATGTTTTACTTTGAAAAGTTTTAAGATGTAGCTGGGTGTGGTGGTATGTACCGTAGTTCCAGCTACTCTGGAGGCATGGGAGGAAAACCAGTTGGATCCAGAAGTTCATAGCCAGCTTAAGGAACATAGTTAATTTGTTTTTCTTAAAAAGTTTAAAAATTTGTATCTTGAATTTCATTTGTTGTGTTACTACATTAGGGACTTTTTTTTTTTATTGTACCCTTATAGAAATGGGACGCCGGTCATCAGACACCGAGGAAGAAAGCAGAAGCAAGAGAAAAAAGAAACACCGGAGACGCTCCTCTTCCAGTAGTTCCTCAGATAGTAGGACGTACAGCCGCAAGAAGGGCGGGAGGCGGCCCAGGTCCGAGTCCAGGTCCTGGTCTAGAGACCGTCAGCCTCGCTCACATTCTTACGAGAGAAGGTTAATGCTCATAATCTCTGTTTATACAGTAGAGAGAGTAATGTTCTTCAGAAGTCATCTTAGTTTGTAGTTTTCATTTTGTTGGATAAAATAATTTTCTTTTAGTACTTAGGTACTTAGTTAGGTACTTAAATCCCAACCCAGAGGGTTTTATTTTTCTTTTCATTTTTCTATTTTCTTTTTCTAATCAGGCCCAGTATGTACATCTTTTGCCTGTATGTAAGCAAGTAGATAGAAGTCGGTATAGTTCTTGCATTATCTGATGATATTTGGAAAGATTGTATAGTACTGTGGCCCATAATATCTTAAACAATAGCTGATCCAGCTGTGAATCATCTGTCTGGGTGTTGGAGAGCAATAATGTTTTATTAATTCTGTCTTCTTTGAGGAAAGAGTGAAACAACAAGAATGAGACAATTTGAGACCCCCTTAATGCTCACAACAAAACTGTGTCTTGCAGTGATGCTTATGGTTTATTTCAGACGCAGGCACAGGTCAAGCAGCAGCTCTTCTTATGGCTCCCGAAGAAAACGAAGTCGAAGTCGCTCCAGGGGTCGAGGAAAGTCCTATAGAGTTCAAAGGTCCCGGTCCAAAAGCAGAACAAGAAGGTATGTGTATTAGTACTTAAACTTTGTAACCAACTCTTTCAGATCATTGGCTCACAACAGCAGTAGTTTATTTTTCCCTGGTTTCTACAATTTGACTGGCTTCAGATGGCAATTCTACTTCTCTCGTTGGAGACTGCTCATGCAGTTGTCATTATCTGATTGCTTTATTGGGACTGATGGCTCAGTGTAACCTCACTCACATAGCTTGTGTTTGTTTCTGGCCATGGCTTCTCATTCCCTGAATGATGGTGGAAGTATCTGCAGAGGGAGGAGCAGGAGTTGCAAACTCTTTAGGTTTAGAACTAACATGCTGTGGTATGGACTGAACATTTATGTCTTTCAAAAATTTGTTAAGGCTTCTATTCCTGGTGTGTCTGTTTGTAGACAAGGCTTTTATAGAAGTAATGAAGGTAAATGAGGTTATTTTGTTGGGACCCTAATCCGATAATGTTATGGACCCTATGAGAAGAGGAAGTGAGGGGCTGGAGAGATGGCTCAGCAGTTAAGAGTGTAGCTCACAGAGCTGAGATACCTGCACGTATGTGGCATACACGTATATAGACACATAAAGATAAAATGTAAATCTTAAAAACAAAGAAGAGAGGAAAAGACAGATCTTTTCATTTATGCTCAGAGCNGGAGGGCACAGTGACATGCTGCCTTTTTATAAGATAGAAAAGAGTTCTCACAGGGAACTAAACTATCTGGCACTTTGATCTTGAACTTATAGTCTAAAAACCCAAGAAAATAAATTTCTTGTTTATACTGTGGTTCTTTGGTGTGGTAGCCTGAGCCTACTGATGTATGATACATGACACCTGCATTTTCTAGCTTTGCTNTACGGCCAGTATAGGGAATAGTACATTTGAGGAGTTGACTATCCTCGACAGTGGTAGAAAATGTGATTTAATAGAGTAGGACCATGGGATTGAGGGAATTGAGGAGGTATTTAGAAGTCATTGAGAGTTTTTAGACAGAAGAGTATTAGAATAAATAAAAGAATAAAAACAGTGTTTTGTTTTAATGAATTTATTTATTTTGCATCCTGGTCACAGTTTCCTCTCCCTCCTCTCCTCCTAGTCCCTTCTCCCACCCCAACTCTGTTCCCACCCCTCAATCTACTCCTCCTTCCTCCTTCGTTTCTGTAGAAATAATGTTTTAAAAATTGCTTCTTGTCTCTGCTTGGCTCTGTGTAGTATTAGGCTCTAACTGGGGATTCACATTAGTGTAATGAGCATAAAAATTTATAATTCTCTTTGCATATGAAGCTTGATTGCAATAAAATCTGAATGTTTAGCTTTTCTGGACATTTGTTATTTGACATTGCCCCCTCTGCTTTTGTTTATCCCGTGTATAAACCACTTTGTATAATACACTGTTGTTCTCTGTCCATGCCCCAGAGTTCCAAGGTTTTGCTTTTATTTGCATATATTCTTTCTTCCAGTTTTTTATCATCATCTTTAATGTTCAGTTCTATATGATCCTTAATTCTCTTTTTCTTTAGTTTTTTTTTTTCCCAAGTCAAATTTAATGCATCTTTTTTTTGGACATCACATATAATTTCTGATTTGTAACAATTATGAATATTGTGATCTCAGTTTTAATTAAAATGCATGACTATTTTTCTTGGTCTTATATTAATTCTGCCATAGGCACTGTACTTGCAATCACAGAGACTTTATAGCATATTTTAATTTTGGGTAGGGCTAGTCTCCCNTTTCTTTTGCCTGCTNGTTTCCAGTGNTTACCTGGTGACCTTTCATATGGATAGANGTTTGCTGCTAACTCATCTAGTTCTCTGANAAAAGCCTGGTGCTATTTTTAGTCAGATTTTATCAAACTTAAAAGCTAAGGGTCAAATCACACTTTCATCATGCTAAATTCTGTTTAGAGTCTAGATTTTATTTTATTTTTATAAGGAATGTTTTCCTCATAAAACTTTTTGTTCATTTCTTGTTAAATTTATCCCAAAGTAGTTTAACTTCTTGCTGCTACTATTCATGGGGTTTTCTGTACATAGGATGTGTAACTATTTGTTATTTTTATATATGAAACCTATGGAGTTCATATTAATCTTATATCCTATTTCACTTAGTTCTTTCACTGTTGCAGTTCATGTGTGCCTCCCTAGGGCTTATCTACAAACAGAAGTAGTTTTGCTTTTTTACTTTCATTCTTTCCTTTCTTTCTATTATCTGATTGTATTGCTTTTAACCTCTAGGATAATATTGAACAGCATTGGAAAGAATATATTTTTTTTTCTGTGATCTTATTGAAGGAAATGTCTTGTATTTCCCGTCTCTAGGCTTATAGCATGTATGTTTTGCTGTTTTAAGAGAGTTCCCATCACCCTTTTCCCCCACTAGAAATGGGTGCTGAGTGTTGAATTGTCTTGAAGCTTTGCCATTTTTTTTTAACAGCTGAGAAATACTCCATTGTGTAAATGTATCATATTTCTTTTTATTCTGTTGAGGAACATCTAGGTTGTTTTGGATTTCTCTGGCTATTATGAATAGAGCAGCAATGAACATGATTGAGCAAGTGTCCTTGTTGTAGGATGAAGCCTCCTTTGGGTGTATGCCCAAGCATGGTTTAGCTGGATCTTGAGGTAGGTTAATTCCAGCTTTCTGAGGAACCGCCATATTGATTTCCATACTGGCTGTAAAGATTGCACTCCCACCAGCCATGGAGGTCTCACCAGCATGAGCTGTCACTTGTCCTATTGATCTTAGCCAAAATGAGAGGTAGAAGATGGAATCTCAAAGTAGTTTTGATTTGCATCTTCCTGATGGCTAAGGATGTTGAACATTGCTCTAAGTGTTTCTCAGCCATTTGAGTTTCCTCTATGGAGAATTTTCCAATCTGTGAGCACACATCTGTAATCCCAGCCCTTGAGAGGTAGAGACAGGAGGATCAAACTACACAATGAGGTCAAGGTCCGCCTGGACTATGTGAGACCCTGTCTCCAAAAAGAAAAAAACAGTAAAATTACATAGGGAAAGACACTGTTGCCACTTTGTTAGTTCTTTCTTTTTTCTTTTGTTCTTTGTCACTTTCCTTTGTGCCTGTTGGTACTAACATACTTTCATTTCTCTGTTTCCACTTGTGTATCTGTAGGTACCTTTCTTTGTGGTTATCATGGAGTGTTTATGAATATCTTATTTTAATCCAAAGCAGCCTTAGTGCATACCGAAACTTTTCTCATACATCTCCATTTGGAGTTGTGTGAGGATTCTGAGTGCTTCTGAGAAAACTCCAAGTAAACAAGAGTCTTGTGACCTCAGTTTCTTCAAAACACAGAATTGTTCTTGGAATGTGTTTTCATGCCCCTCCCAAGTGTAGCTGATAGGAGTGAGTTTACTTCAGCTGTTGTTATTCATGTGCCTCGATGGAAAAACATGTTTTTGCCATGTACAGCTTGTGCTTGTGATTGTACCCCTTACTCTTGTGACTCTTTATCTTATTTTATTTTTTGGGTGGGGAGGTTGAGACGGGTTTCTCTATGTAGCCCTGGTTTTCCTGGATATTTCTCTGTAGACCAGGCTGGCTTTGAACTCACAGGGATCCTACTGCCTCTGTTCTGGGATTAAAGGTGCCCTCCCACCACCCGGCTCATGCAACTCTTAACTCTCAGAGTATAAATTGCCTGATGCTCTGAGTAAAGTTTATCTTTCTGGGTCTGAGTTACCTCACTTGGGCTGAAATTTTCTGCTTTATGAAAAATGGGGATATAGCTCAGTGGTAGAGCATTTGTTTAGCATGCGTGAGGCCCCCAGTTCAATTTCCAGCATCAGAAAACAAAACAAAACACAAATACAAAACACAACAATATGTTATGTATCATTATAGCATTGCAGTGTTGTGTCTGTACATTTACTTTTCCACTGAGCTTTTCTCCTGTGTTCTTATGTTGCTGTCCAGGATTCTCTTGTTTGAACTTGCAGGGCAGTTTTACTATTTATTGTAAGGAAGAACTCCTTCAGCTTTATTTGAGAAATATTTTTTATTTTTACAACACAGTTTTGTGTATTTTAGTATTTTTAGTTGAAAGTTTTGTCTTCTATCAGGTGCTTATTTTCTGTTATATTTAGAAAAAAATTCAGCCATTGTCTCTTCAAATAAAATTTCTATCCTTTCTTTTTCATTCCCCCCCTGAAACTCCCAAAGTACACATATTTATCCAGCTAATGATATCTCCTATATCATTTTCTTCACTCAGTTTAGTAGACTAGGCTGTCCACTATGTAGACTGTTCTAATGCTTTGATCTTTTAATACAGGGTGACCCCCAAGCGTAAAATTATTTGCTATTTCATAACTGTAATTTTGCCACTGTTATGAATTATAATGTAAATATCTGTGTTTTCCAATGGTCTTAGGTGACCCCTATGAAAGGGTCCTTTGACCCTACAAAGGGGTCATGATCCACAAGTTGAGAACTGCTGATGTAGACCATGTTGGCCTTGAACTCAGTGTTCCTTCTGCCTGTACTTCCAGAGTGATGAGATTAACGGTGTGTGCTACCACACTCAGGTTTCTGTTCATTGATTTTCATTTTTAGTTTTTTCCTTCTCTTATTTTTGAGACTGTAGCCCAGGCTGGCTTGGAACTCACTATATAGCACAAACTGAACCCAAACTCCCGGTACTCCCACCTCAGCCTTTCAAGGCCCAGTATCACAGTTGAATATAATCCTATCTGTTGTCTTGTCTTGTCCCATTTCACCTGCCCTGCTTCCTCTTTCTTCTCTGTATGCTCTCTCTCCTCCTCCCCCTTCCTCCCCTTCCCTTCCCTTCCCTCCTTCCTTCTCCTCCCCCTTTTTTTCTTTCTCCCCCTCTTCCTGCTCCTTCTTCCTCTCCCTCCTCTCTCTTCCCTTCCTCCTTCTTCTCCCTCCTCCTCCCTTTCTTCCTCCTTCTCCTTTTCTGACAGCCTTGTTCTGTATTCCATGCTGTCCTAGTATTTGGCATATAGCCCAAGTTTGCCTTGAAGTTGTGATCTTCGTTTTTTAGCCTCTCCAGTGTTGGGACTATAGCCCTGTGTCACCATGCCTATCACACTTTTATTGTTTCTCCATGCCCTACTGCATTAATTAGGGTTGCTTTGATGAGCATGATCTGACCATACCTACTGGAGAGTATGACTTCCCTTCTCCNAATAGCCATTTAAGGTATATTTTTCTAGGCTGATTTCTGGATAATTATTAATTGAACCAAGTTTCCTGTGTTTTTTTGTTTTTGTTGCTGCTATTTTGTTTCGCTGTAGCATGATGTAGAATCTTCTCTGTCATTCTCAAAGGCGGCTTTGCCCAATACCAATCAAATGAGACAGCCTCTGTCTTACGACTGTGGGCTCTCTGATACCACAGCAAACTGTCCTGCTGTATCTTGCTGTCTGTCACTGACCCTCTGCCGGATCCACTAGCGTTTACCTTTATTTTGTAGTTTAGTGTTTACCTTTATTTTGTAGTTTAGTGTTTATTTTGTAGACCGTCTCTCAGTTTGGGTTTGTATGAGCTTTCTGTTGTTGTCTTTTTTACATTATTTGGATGAGTGTTTTTGGTAAGAATATCAACTAGTGAGTGTTCTTTAGTGTATGATATCAAGGAGGCTCATGATATTGTCATTTGTGGTGTTACCTTATGTGTGAAGGTGCTAGGCTTTGCTTACAGAACTACCATCTTTTCTTCTGCAGTTAAGAGATATTTTGAGAGGGGGATTTTACAGGTTATAAATATGTGACTTTGTAGACATTGGCTTATGAATTTTTAAGTATATCTCATCTACAATAACTACCTGACATTTGCTTAATGATATTTCTCATTTTTGTGGCTGGTAGGAGGTAGAGGTTTAGGTTAATCTATTTTAAAATAGAGGTCTAACATCATTATATTACTAGAATTTCAGTTTTTAAAAAAAGATTTATTTTATGTTTATAAGTGTTTTGCCTGCATGCATGTATATATACAACCTATGTGCCCCAGTGCCTTGGGGACCAGAAGAGGGAATTGGATCCCCTGAAAATGGAGTTACTTGTGGTTGTGAACCTCTGTGTGGGTTCTGG
>LZPO01097288.1:0-58848 GCA_001675575.1 Neotoma lepida | reverse complement strand
TTCAATGGATAGTTTTGGGGACTGAACTCATGCTAGGAAGCATTGGCTATATAGGGAATTGAGATTAGTCTGAGCAATATAAAACCCTGTCTCAAAATACCAACCAACCAACCAACCAATCAAACAACCCAAAACTTTTATGTTCGAGACAGGATCTTGCTAAGTTAACTCAGGCTGATCTTGATCTTTCTGCCTCAGCCTCCTGAGTAGCTGGAGCTATGGATATAGTCCACCATGCCTAGTATAGTCGTCACTCTCCTNTTGCTATGATGAATGGACTAAAGGCTTTATTTTAGCTTACAGTTCCAGAGGGGTAGAATCCTGATAGTAGGGAAGGCATGGCATGCCATGGTGGCAGGAGCAGGAAGCTAGTGTATCATTGGGATTTCATTGAGTCTGTAAATCTATAAATTTTCTATTTTTACTGTTAGTTGGGAATTTGTACATTGAAGTTTTCAGACTTATTTGTAAGCCATGTTTTTTTCTTTCTTTGTTGTGTCTATAGATTCTGTTTCTGTTGTTAGTATTTATTTGAATTTTTAAAAAATCATTCTAGGTCCTTTATTTCTTTTTGTACATTAAGCCATGAATTCATAGGGAGTGGGCTCCAGCAGCTCAGATTCCCTCCATTGTTGTGCACAATGTGTGCTTCTGTGGGTGGAGCAGGCTGGCTCTTCAGATGAACCCAGGTACCTTCCCCTTTGGCTCCTTTTTTTTTCCCTGATTGTTTTCCTTTCTGCTTTTCAGGAAGCTGTCTTGGCTCTTGGGCCTCAATCCANTCATTCATTCTCAGGGGAGAATCTCACCCATAACTTCTTGTTTACAATGACGCCCATGGCATGCTGGGTGAAGTGGCTAGGTGACATAGTTAACTCTTCCTATTTTGCCATGGTACCAGTTATGAGGCATTATTTTTGAACAGTGCGCCATTCCCTTGATGTCTACAATATTACCCTTCTTGTAGATCTGCATGTATGTGGCCAAAGAAACAGCTCCATGTTTCCTATGAGGCCTAGAGAACATATAAACAGTACCCCTCCAGTTTCCCTTTGTTTTATCATCTTGATGAGTTACTGGAAAGGACTGCCACAGCTGAAAGAACATTTTCTACTTTTAAAGAAAATTTATTAAGTTGTTTACTTGCTGTTTTTATATTTATTTATTTGTTTTGTGTGTAGGGGGTGTGTGGGTGTGTATTGTGTGTGTGGGTGGGCAGGCATGTGCCACAGTAAGCCAATGGAAGTCAATCTATAGGAGTCAGTTCTTGATTTCTACCGTATAGTCCTGCGTATTGACAGCAAAGCTCCTTTACCAGCTGAGCCACTGATTAGTCTTTAAAATCTTCCCAAAGTAGTAACTTTTAGTTTTATTGACCTTTCTATTATGTTCTCATCACTAATTTTTGCTTTAATTGTTTTTTGTTTTTTTCTCTTTCATTTTTGGGGATAGTAGATATCAAAGCTAGGGTCTTGTGAATGCTGCTCAACTATAGCTTCCACAATTTTCTTCTTTAAATTTAATTTGTCATGCATGTTTAAATGAATTCTTGAAGTGGATGCTGAAATCACTGCATTTTAGTATTTGGATGCAGTTTTTCTGTCAGCACAGTTTAGTATTCATGTCCTCTAAGTTTCATGTAGCATTTTCATTATCATTTGGTTAAGATTACTTCTAGTCTCCATTGTGATGTTTTCTTTGACCTATGGGTTACTGAGAAATAGGTACAAATGCATTTAGAAATTTCCAAACAAAGCGATTTTTCTTTTTTAGTCATCTTTGTCTTTATTGTTTTCTAGTATAATTTAATTATTGTTCTTTGATCAGAGAACCTATTCAAGGTAATTTCAATTCTCTAAAATTTATAATGAATTCTCCATGATCTGGTAGAGGCCAGTTTTTATATTATATCTACATCTTAAAGGATATACATGTTTTTGTTTGTTTTGTTTTATTTTTGTTTTTTGAGACAGGGTTCCCTTGTGTAGCTCTGGCTGTCCTGGAACTAGCTCTGTAGACCAGGCTGAACCCAAACTTGCAGAGATCCACCTGCCTCTGCCTCCCAAGTGCTGGAATTAAAGGCATGCGCCACCACTACCACTGGCAGATGTGCATATTTTTAGTTATTAGTAGAATTTTGTCAATATGCTAAGTAGGTCAAATTTTGAATTTTGTTTAAATATTTTATCCTCATACTCATCTTTTGAGTTCTTGTTTTCTTGGTTATGGAAAATTTTTTTAAAATATATTTCTTGCTTTATTATTTAGTCTCAGGGTCTTGGCCATTTTAGCAGTGTTAGGTATGGGTTCCATTTCATTGAGTGAGCCTTAAAGCCAGTCAACTGGTTGGTTACTTCCATAACATTTGTGCCACCATTGTACCAGTGTGTCTTGCAGGCAGGTTTCAATTGTAGGTTGCAGGGTTTATAGCTGGGTAATATTGATGATTACTTTTGTCTTCCAATAACATTCAAAGTACCTTCTAGAACTATAAATGATAGTCAGTAGGGGTCAAACTTCTAGTTGGGTACCAGCTTGATATCTCTATGTTTGATGACATAAATAAGTTGTGTCTTCAGTAATACAGCCTTACCATTGGTTGTGGAGACCTACCAAAATCCTTGGCAATAGCCTGTGATGTTGGGTAGGGGTGGATCTATGCGACCACTTTTTCTAAGGACTCAACAGGATGTAGCCTGTTCCTGGCTCCTCTGTAGTTACATAGTCATATGACATAATAATCCTAATTTGCCTTTTGAATTCCCTAGTGATGTAGAACATGTTTTACAGTCCATATTTAATATCCATATGTCCTCTTAGTGAAATGTCTTGTTTTGTTCCTTTTCTAATTGAATTGCCTGTATTTTTTGAGTTTTAATAATTCTTTTTAATTTTAATTATTTTTAATGATAATATTTCAGGTCTCACTATGTTGCCCAGGCTGGCCTCGAACTACTGAGCTCAAGAAGGCCTCCTGTTTTAGCTTTTGAGTAGCTTGAGAATACAGGAGAGTAACTCCACTTCCCAAAGTGGTTACCAAATACTTTCTTTCAGTCATAACTTGTCTTTTCATTCTTTTTGCAGGATCTTTTCCAGAGCAAAAGTTTTAAATTTTGATAAAGTCTAATTTTCTTAATTTTCTTTTTACATATTATTATTTTGGTGTTATTTATAAAAAGCTCTTTGGCAAGAATTGGATTTCTTCTGTTTTCTTATATCTTATATCTTTAAGCCTATGATGCAATTTAGGCTACTATTTATAGAAAATACAAGGCTTAGGCTGTCTCTCTCCCTCTGTCTCTCTCTCTCTCTCTCTCTGCTCCCCTTATCTCCCTCCTTCCCTTTCTCCCTCCCCCCCATGTGTGTATGTAAACATGCAAAGTTTTTTGAGGCAGGATATCACTATATAGCTCTGGATGGCCTGGAACTCACTATGTAGACCAAGTTGTTCTCAAATTCACTGAGATCCACATGCTTCTGTCTCCCGAGTGCTGGGAGTAAAGGAATGTACCATCATGTCTGAACTATATTTATATATTTTTTATTTTTGTATATATTATATTAATTTTTATTCAGTTTTATATACCAACCACAGTTCCCCTTCCCTCCCCTCCTGCTCCCCTTCACATTTCCCTCCCCACCCCCCCATCCACCCCTCAGAGAGAGTAAGGCCTCCCTTATGGAGTCAACAAGGTCTGGCACATCAAGTTGAGGCAGGCTCAAGCCCCTTTATATATTTTTTAAACTCTCTCAGTAACTCATGAGTGGCTAGGACTGGCAGTTATTCAACCAGTTAATTTCTAAAATAATTTCTGGCATTGAAAATTTTTAAAAAATGCTTTCTTTTGCTATATCGACGAACACTAAATAGTAGTTAGGGCTCAGGCGACAAAGGAGCAAAATGATTTTGGTGTAAAATCATTGGTGTAAAAACATGGTGGCATGTTAGGGATTGTCCTGGGCTGGAACTTTATAATATATATTGATTTAGAATTAGAGTTGTGGACACATGAGAAAAATTTTTGTGGTCTGGGAAAAGTGTATTTTGGGGGGTGAGGAGTGATCCCAGAACTTATAATATATGGCAAATATAGCTGTTTGTGCACACTGATCAGTCCATTGCATGTGTGTGTGTGCGCGTGTATATGTATATATGTATTCTTACATATATTTTCTTAAAAATTATTTACGTAGGGAGGCAGAGGCAGGCGGATCTCTGTCAGTTTGAGGCCAGCCTGGTCTATAGAGTGAGTTCCAGAACATCCAGAGCTACATAGAAACCCCATCTCAAAAAACAAAACAAAACAAAAACAAAAGCAAACAAAAAAGGAAAAAAATTAGTGAGAAAAGGGTTCATTGTATTAAAGTTTGCTTTATGAGTTTGAGTTTTCTTAGCTGTTACAGTGTAGACAATACA
Source organism: Neotoma lepida (assembly GCA_001675575.1). Lineage (NCBI taxonomy): Eukaryota > Metazoa > Chordata > Mammalia > Rodentia > Cricetidae > Neotoma > Neotoma lepida. Next base: position 54,434 of record LZPO01097288.1, on the reverse strand, counting down.
GAACAATCTAAATTTGACATCAAATAATTTACAGTGTTATGACATTAATTTTAGTCATGCCTTTTTACTGGTAAGAACAGAGAATGCCATTAATTCAAATATACATTAAGATTTTATTTTTGTTCATGGAAAAAGATCAATATTTAACTGAATTTATTAAGGAAAGCAATTGTAAAACTTTAGAGTTTAGGTGATAAGACAAAAATTGGGAGTGTAGTACATGAATTTACTTATTTAAAATGAATATTTGTGTATCGTTCGTGAGAGGTACAGTTCTAGGTACTTGGGATACATTTGTTAAATAAGAAACTGTCTTGTTAATCTTGAGGAATGTGGGCAGGGATGAAAAGTAAACACAATCCAGTGAGCACTGTATTATGTGTCATGCGGTGGCAAAGAAGACAGGATAGGGGTTTTGGAAACTGCAGGTTGGGAGAATTCATGGTTCAGTATTAACAAGGTAGGAATGACAACTTAATGAGGAGAAGGTATTTAGGCAAGCGCTTGAAGGAGGCATGGGATCTGAGCTATCTAGGGAACAGTGCTAGCAAGGTAGGGAGAGCTAATTCAGAGGCTGGACGTCAGAAAGATCAGATGTGTTTCCGTCGTCTGGATTTTATGTTAGTCACAAATCATTTGTGAAGTTCACAATGTCGGACATAAAACTGACACTTAATGAACACAGCTATAGTAATTTTACGGGTCCCCTTTTCAGGTGGTAAGGATACTGTCCAGCTGGGGTACACACTGGCTTTGAGTAGACCGGAGTATATAGCCTTCCTTTGAATCCTTTCGGAACACTCACCTGCCAGGTTAGCCTTCTGAAGGATCTCAGGCCTTGTGTGTGTGCACAGGCACCCTCAGTGCTCGGTGTTCCGGGCTCTCTGGCCTACTCAAGACTCAATTGGAGAGCTTTGGGCAGTATTGGATTTCCTTAGCCTCCCAGAGTTATTAATGTAAGCCAAACAGTGAGGGAAACTACTCTGAGAGTAGTGTGAAAACCTTTTCTGTTTGAACCCCTCTGCCAAGACTGTGTGCTTTGTACTGGAAGTACCTTTACAGCTGAGCCATCTTGCTGGCCATGAGACCTGTTTAAAAAAAGAAATGAATAGCTTTGTAATGTCATTGTAAGTTACCTTCTACTGAATTTGTAGGCAATTCATTGTAAATTTGATTATTTAGGAAGTTACAATTTTGCAAGTCCCGTTGTTTTAAAATGTAAATACCAGTTGGAAATAAATGTGATTATAATTATATATAATTATATATTTAAAGCACTTTCCCAGGAGGAACTCTGGGGGAAGGGGTGGTAAAAGAAGTTACAGAAAAATAAAAAAACAACAATTGAAATTTAAATATGAGTGTCAACTTCATGCAAGGATGTTACTGTCTTTATTGTAGGTCTAATCCATATATGCTGTGGTTTCAATGGTGTCCCATTTTGTTATTATTTTATTGTTTGTTGATATTTCCAGTAGTATAAAGTCACTTATTTATATTTTGTCTTGAGTTTAAGATTACCTTTATAAAGTCACTCTGAAATCATGTAGGATAAAGGTAAGGGGAAAATAAGGAAAAGCTAACTGGCTTTTCAGTTTTCAGTCAGTTATTTAGGGTATTCGGAACTTAAGATGCTTATTGTCACTTGTCTAAACTTTTTCATTATGAAACAAGATCTGAAAGACACTGGCACTGTTTCATTTAAAAACCTGCTGTGCTTCCTATTATGAACTTTTTAAAAAATAAAATTAATTTTAAACTACTCATATAAAATCAAGGAATATATTAACCTATGCTCTGATTTCAAGTATTCTTTTCTTTTGTACCCAAGCATACAATATACAGAAATACTGTGGTACACCTGAATTCTGTTTTCATTTATAAAATATGCTGATCTTTGAGATAATTCATGCCTAGGGTATCTCACTATCTCCATTTTTTTATTACTATGAAAGCCCTTGTTACTGTAACTAAAATATTGACATAAACAACTTAGGACTATTCATAGATTTGGAAGAGAAACAAAAAACAAACCCAAAGTAATTGAAAATCATGTTTAAAAATCATGCAGATAATATTCTGACACGTCAACTAGTCAGTCTGTACTGAATATGTGTCTTCTCATGGATGTTAGGCTTTGTAAAGATAAGTTTAAAGAATTTTTTTAGTAAATATAAACTTGTATTATTAGTGTCTTATGATCAAATTTATAACCAAAATTTGCTGTAGGTAAAGTATATTAATAATTTTGTCTTTAAAAAACCTTTAAAGGAAAATTTTAACTACAAAGTCTAAAATTATGTATTGGGAGAGTGGTTTTCTTTTTTGTTATTGACTGTGAAGCAATTACTGAAGTAGATTAAAAAAATCAGAGTTTGATTGCACAGCTATATCTAATTCTCTGTTTGTTCTGATTTATAGATTCCTTTAATACAGAAAATTTCATTTATAGGCTTATCTTCTTCATATTACAAAGCATATTAAATTGATAGTTTTTAATTCTGAAATAAGATATTAGAACAAAAATTCATGCTTAATAGCTTAACATTGCACACATACACCTCATTTCTTAAATATTTATTTATTTATTTATTTTACATCCTGCCGCAGTTTACCCTGCCTCCTCCCCCAGTCCCTTTTCCCACCCCCCAACCCATTCCTCTTTTTGTGTTTAGGAAAGGGCAACATACTTTATTATTTAAAGAAGGTAGCTCACTATCTTTAATGCTGCACTAGACTAATATCCACTATTTGCTTGGTTAAGTGAAAACATAGTAGCTTTCAAGGTACTAGATTATTTAGTTGATAAGTGCTTCTGTTTTTCATTCCTTTCCATCCCACACAACGCAGGAATTTCTTCCATGGTTGTATTGACTGACAGTGCAAGAGCTGGCCTCATCATTCTGTTTTATTTTGGGGGAAATTGTCATTATCTCCAACAAAAGTTATTATTCTATTAAGAAACAAAACATTTTGTCTTTGAAAAAGGCTCTTTTATATACTTAAAATTAATAACAATAAATATAGATAACTATAATAAGAGTATTGATGAGCTAAACATCATCTTAACTTTTACAATAATTTTTTAAAGTGATTTTGGTATTATCGAGAATGAGTTGCACTCATACTTATGGACATCTGTGACAAACTTCACCTAAAAGCCTTAGGTTTAGAATATAATGCTAGTAGCTACCAGCTGTTAAAAATTTTCATTTGCTGACTTTATTCCTTTACCCCTTTGTAATTTAAATGCCTTTATTTAGAGTTTAAGGTAAGGATATTGTAAAGTATGTAGCATTTTGAGATTAAATAGTGTCCAGAACATACAGTTCAAGGAGTTAGTCCAGTGTAATTGGAGGAATTATTAAATGACACTGACCTCATTTCCTTTAGAACAATGAAAATTAATAGTTTCACATTTTATTAGGCTGATATTCCAGATGTAGTATACATTTAATTAAGTGTAGTTTCCTTTTAGTTATGGTATGTGTATCTGTTTTTTGTCGTGAATTCTTTCTAGTTTTACAGTTTTCCACATGTTTTCTTTCACCATTTATGATTTTTTTCAAAGCAGAGCTATAAGGAGTTAAATCACTTTAGCATGCAGCAAAACAGTTCCCATTCAAACAATAAACGCTGTTTTAAAAAGCCTTTAGATCTTCTGTCACTTCATAAATATAAATATATAAAAACGTTATGCAGTTGTAGTGCCCACCTGCTAATTAAATGCAGATTTTCTCAAACTTGTTTAAAATCTGTCTATTTGTTTCAACTCTTTCTCTGTTCAGAGTACATATGGCCCTTGTGAAACTAATTATGCTTATGGAGCAGCTGTTAAATTTAGTGCAACTAATTTTATTCAATATTTTACATTTTAATTGATTACCTGTGAAGAAATTAGCAAATTAACACGTATTGTACAGTAACTGAATGGTCTTTTATGGTTACTTTCAGATTTAACAGGCGAGCTATGCACTGATAGAATAAAGGCACTTCTAGGGGGTTTGGTAGAATTATTGGTGGACCTTGATTAGCTAGTGTGAAAATTTAGGAAGACCGATGAATGACGCCAGGCATCTGTGTGTCCTGTGTCTTAAACATAAGAAGCAGATTGGAAAGTAATAGCTTTTTCACAGAATTTTGGTAACATATGGGCTTATCTGGATCTAAGAAGTCTTTGAAGATCTTTGAACTTGACTAAATGACTTAACCTTTGGCTGAGTGGGTGGGTTATGTGTTTTTAGTGGGGGAAGCACTGGCATTCTGTGTTTCTCTTTTTCTTTCTTTCTTTCTTTCTTTCTTTCTTTCTTTCTTTCTTTCTTTCTTTCTTTTTCTTTCTTTCTTTTTTTCTTTCTTTTGTTTTTGTTTTTGTTTTTCCTTCTCAGTTCTATCCTTTCCCATCTCACCTTAAAAGTGGAGACAGGAGTTGATGAGTAGGAATTTGGAATGTGAGAATTCCAATACTTATTAAATGGATCTATTTGTTTAAAAAAAAAGGAATAAATCTTTTGATAACATTTCAGAAGTGAGTCTGTATAGAAGTTTACTTTCTGTTTTATTTATTTGTTATTGAAAATGATACCTCAGTCAGATCTCACAGGCATTGTCTTTAGTTGAAAGGCCTTAGGCAGACCTAGCTTCAGATTTCAGTTTTATCACTGATTTTCTGTGATCTTTGACCTTTCCAGAGTTCAGTTTTCCCAAAACCAAGCCAAACCAAAACAAACATCCTGCCCCCAGCATAGGAGTGGGGTTCATCTTCTAAACACACACACACACACACACACACACACACACACACACACACACACACACACAAACACACACATATTATGGGGGAAACCCCAGACCTTGTGTCCTGACTAAACAAGAATTATAGTAAACATGCGTATCATTGTGCATATTTTAAAGCATTAGCTATTATAGTAAATAAAAATGGTTTTGATTTTTATTTGCTTTGAATTCTGATACTAGTAAATGTTGATTTGAAAAATAGGCTCAATAAACGTGTGTGGAATTTTATTAAGAAATAGTTTTTCAATTGGGCATGTAAGTAGGGAATTATATACCAAGAATATGCGAATAAACCCATTTACACACTTGATTTATACCACTTATACACTGGAGCTTGTCCTCTTGGTGAAGACAGGTAATATTGGTCTTTAGAGATAATATTTGGGAAACCTGTTGATATAAATATGTTTCTTTAAGGCAGATGAAAGTCAGTAAATCAAAGTAGAAATACTTAAGTTGCTTAATTTGTCTTATTTGAATTCTGAATGTGGATATTTTGCCCCCCAGAACATAGTTGTTATTGATGTGGATATTTCAACTATTTTCAGTTCTTTCTGAATGAAATTATGTGGATTGGATTGAAATATTAGCCGTCATGATTTATTTATTTTTTTCAGTTGTCTTTTTCCTTCCTCCCCTGTCTTCCTTTCTGGTGTTGAGCATTGAGCCCAGGACTACATCCCCCACTACCATTATGATTTGGGTGATGAATTTCAAATAGCANATTTATTAACAAAGTTTCACCGTTTTAAACTTTGTATTTGAAATCATTAGACATTCATTAAAATAAACATAATCTAAGGAACCTTTGTGTAGCTGTGCTTTACTGGTATCATGTAGTTATATTTTACAATCTCAAGTCTTACTTTTAGGCTTGGCTAAGATGTTTACTATATGACAAATTCAGCTCCATCGTCACAACTCTAGTACTAATGTCTTATGTGGGAGCTCTCTTTAATGTGGTGAATGGGAACAGTATTTCTCCTCCGGGACAATATGTAGGAATTCCATTGCTTTCCAGTATATTTTTATCCCATGGCATTTCACCACATATATTTACAGATTAGAACACATCCCCACTATAGACTTNTACATTCCTCTCTGTTCCGTTTCCTTCTGGTTGGTACAGTGCCTTGCAAAGTCTTGCTATCTTGTCTTCTTTAAGGCTTCAGAGCCCTTAGCTTAGCAGCTCCTTCAGGTTTTAAGTTTCTTCTTCTGCTTGGAAGCTAAGGTGGTGAAGAAATGGGAGTACCCCAAAGTTCCTTTAACATATTCCTTTTTGTGAGGTTTATAGTCTGGTACTACCTGACTGAAAAAGTTGTTTTGTTTTGTGTGTGTGTGTTTGTATATGTATGTGTTCATGTATGTGCTCGNGTGTGGTATTGCNCATGCACATATGTGTGTGTATAGCTGGAGACCAGAGGGCAATCTTGAGTGTCTTTCTCATTTACACTCCACCAAATTATTGAGACAAGGTCTGTCACTGAAACTAGAGCTCCCTGACTTGGCTAGATTGACTGGCCAGGAACCACAGGGATCCTTTTGTTTCAGCCCTCCTAGTGTTGTGTGCTACTACATCTGGCTTCTTTTTAAAAATGTGTGTATATATGTATATGTATATATGTATATGTATATATACATATACATATGTACAATTTTGTATGTGAGTTGTGTGTGTGTGTGTATACATGCTCACGTGATGAGTGCAGGTACCTGCAGAGGCTAGAGGCACCAGGTGCCCCTGGAGCCCAGTTGGTTATGAGCCTTCTGACATGGGTGCGTGTAACTGAGGAGCCATCTTTCCAGCTTCCAGGAGTTGGCTGGCTTTTTTATGTGTGTTCTGGGAGTTGAACCTCAGATCCTCAAGCTTACATGTAAGCACCTTACTATCTGAGCCATCTCCTCGTCTCTAAACCACTTTTCCCCCATACTTTTCATTTGTGTTTCCAGTGGGTTGTTTTTATTTAACCACAGTGCTCATTTACTGTTTTTCTATTTTCTATTTTCCCTATCATTTCCACTGAGAGCTTGACAACTTTGTTAAACTTTTTGAAGAGCCAGGTTTTATATTTTTTACTCTTCTTTTTTTTTTCTTTACTTTTCCACTTTGAGTTCAATTTTCTGTTCTTTTTCTAACTCTTCAAGGTAGACGCTTACCCTGCCTCACACTACTCTTTAATATGTTCATTTGGCTGTAGGACTTTTCTTCCAACTTTACTGTAGCTGAATCCTACATATATTGAAATGTCATATNTTTGTTTTCATTTAGTTCAACTATTTATTCACTGTGATCTCTTCTTTCCTATGAGTTATATAGACATGTATTACTTGATTTCCAAGCCTTTGGAAACTCTACCTGGTTTTGTTTATTGTTTTCTTTTTAATTCTATTCAGATAGAACATTTTCTGTGTTTTAAGTATGTTGAGTTTGTGGTTATGACTTGCCATATGGTTTATTTTATACAGTATTATCAGTGAACATGATGATAAGAATAAATAATGTGCGGTTTTGAAGAATAGTAAAATAGCTGGATTTAAACATTTATCTAGGTCTTTTGTCTTTCCTTATTGCTTGTTTTGTCAGAGTTACCCAGAACTCACACTCAAATGTACAGTTAGAATTCTGCCTTTAAGATTTTTAGCATTGCTTTATATATTTCTCGGCTGTGTTATTACATGCTACAAACTCTTTATTCTTTTGTTGTGTATTGAGCTTGCCATCATGAAGTGATGACCTCTCTATCTCTCTGTGGTCCTACTTAGACATCTGCTTTGCCAGATGTTAGTACAGTTCATCATTTTTCTTTTTGTTTATGTCTGCATGATATTTTTCCATACTAATCCTTTCTTTGATTTTATTTTTCAGTTTCATTGTGAAAGTTTCTAGTTTTGCTATTTCAGTTTGATCATGTTTTAATTTATATTATTTAGTTGAATTAGGTTTATTACTAATATACTTAAATTTAAATCTACTATGGTAGTCTTTATTTCCAGTTTGTCCATGGAATTTTTTTCTCCATTTTTTTCTTCACTCTTTTAGATTAATTTTATTTAATTTTCTTTTCTATGAGCTTTTAAACTTGCAATCTTTAATTATACTTTGAATGATTGACCTAGAAACTGTAGTATGCCCTTGACTTGTTTGTGACTAGCAAAAATTAGTACTAATAGTAAGTACTTAAAAAAATTTTGTAGTTTTTAAAGGACAATTTGTTATTTGTTATGTGTTGCACATGTTTCCCCCCTTTGAAATCCTCAGGAAAATCAAAGCCATTGTTTTCTGTGCAGTTTTAGTGAAGAAGGCTGATGCCAAATTGATTCTTTTTCATTTTTACTGACTCATGGTTTCAGAGGTCTCATTCCATTATTGACAGGAAAGGCATGGCAGAGCAGAGTGGCTTACCTCTCCACAGCTAGGAAACTGGGCAAGCAAGTCCCCGTCCTCTGCTTGTTATCTTCCTCCTTTCTCCTTGTATTCTGTATGCTCTGCTTACCTGCTTATGGGATGCTAGCACTGAAGTTTAGGGCAGTCTTCTCCACTTAATCCTTTCTGCAAATGCCATTCCAGACCCAGAGCTGTGCATCACTGATCTCTGAGGTGCTTCTTAAAGTAGGTAGACAATCAGAGTTTACTGTGATAGTCAGTTTTCAGATCCCTTAATGTAATCTTGTAGAGGATTGAGTTTCAGCATTTTGTTTCCTAGTCTTTCTTTACCCCCAACCCATCAATGCACATCTCCTTCTCCACAGTGTACAGAGTATAGGTCTTTAAAAAATTCCCTATTATGGCTTTAATTAGGTTTTGGTAGTGAGTAGAATTCAATCCTCTTGTTTACAGTGTCATTCTGACATAAAGTCTATGCTATTCAATATGTAATTATTTAATTTTAATTATGGTTTTATTTTATAGTAAATATTATCTTTATTTGTAACACTCAACTTAAGGACTGTTTGAAGTACTGAAGCTGTTTTTTTGAAAGACAAAATATTAAGGTATCTGTTTTGATTACATGTGTTTAGAACTTATTAGCCAATTAAACTTGAAAAATTGGCTTTTGAGGGCAGTAATTCATTTTATGTAGAGATGTTATGGTTATTCTTCTTATTCTGTAGATATTGAAAGCATTTATCTGGTATAATAGGACATCTTGCTGTCCATTTATTGCTTATATATTGTGTGTTCTAGAGTCCCACATTTTTTACCAAATGGTTCTTTGCTTATAATACATCTCCATATTGGCTTTGTACTCCAGAGACTTNTAGAGTGATTTATCAGAAAGATACCTATTTAAGGAACTGGGACAAATAACATCTTAAATGTTAATACAGTTTCCTTTCTCTTTTGTTTGGTTGGTCAGAGTAGGAAATCTTTTTATTTTGATCTGTCATTTTTTCTTGATGAGACTCTTCAGATTTGAAGATAAAGCTACTTAATTGTAAACAGAACTGGTCATATGCCTAAGATATGGGTCTTATTCAAAGTTGTGTAAAATAATTCTTGTGATAACCAAGAAGTCAATAGCTTAATTCATTTTATTTTGTTTTTAGATTAATTCTCTTAAAATCTGTGTATGATTTTTATGGTCATTTAAAACTGTATTATATAATTTAACTCTGCCTGTAGTTTTGCATTTTCTATCTTTTCTTCCATGGATATTCTTTGGAGTATCTTTTTTATTGTGAAGATGATAAACAAGATTAAGAGGCCCACAGTATGGGGATTAAGATAATGAACATTGTCCTTGAAAGGAAGAAGATCCTGTAACATTGTATACTGTGGTATTTTAAATGTATTATTTTGTTTGATTTGATGTGATGGGTGCTGTAAGTGTGCACACTTCTAGGTGTGCTTTTGCTACCTTATTTAATAGTAACAACCAGCACCATTGATAGGAGAGTATTCTGGAATGACATGAATTTCGTGAGTATATTAGGTGAATAATGAGTAAGATAAGTTTGGAGAACTGCAGGTATATGTTTTCTACAGCAGAGTGTTTGTGTCAGGGGAAACCACAAGATAGCTTTGAAGCTAACTGAGTTTTCTTAATTGACTGGATAAATTGAGAGTAGAGATTGAGAAGGAAGGTACTGAGGGAAAGCTAGGTTTCATAGTAACTGATAAAATGCCTTGCTANTAATCACAGCTTTGCTCCAGTGATGATAGGATAGTGATCCTGGTTTGTTTGGCGGGGCAGTGCCAGTTGAACCTTGTTTTCCTGGGATAGTACCTTAGCTCCCTGATCTCTGTCCTCAGCAGGCTTGGGTTGTGGGATGATAAGTGATGGGATCTTCCTNTTGAAGCAAACACGACAGGTCATTTGTTTTGTTTTTGAGGATTACCTGTGGAGAAGACATTTTTTTGTTTGTTTGTTTGTTTGCACTTCAGATTGTTATTTGCTTTCCTATTTAATAGAAACACAGCAAAATTTGGGTGAGCANTATGTTAAACTTACGATTTTAAAGGTTTGGAATCAGAATACTGTTTTATTGCATTAGCTGTGGTAGAAGAGAAACATATTTCATATGCTTCTGACTCATATGTTACAAAATCCTATTGTACACCTTCAGTTACTGCCTTGTTGGTGGCTCCTTTCTCCTGGCTTACATGGCTGTTCATGTCCGATCTGCCTAGGTAAACAGCATCTTAAAGCAGTGGCATTACTCTCGTTTTGCATATGAGGAAACAGCTCTCAGAAGGAAATGGCTTATTTGAGAAAAACCATTGTTTGAGGAGTTACTNATTTTTACTTAATAGTTATCTAATTTTATGTATATTACTAACGTATATTTAGTTCTAAGAGTGCAATGGAAATACGATTTTGCCAAAATGTACCTCAGCTATAACCCACAATGTAAACTGCTAATGACTATATATTTTTTCCAACAGTATTCTTAGAGGAAAAATAAGCAAACTACAAATTATTAGACATTTATTCAAAATATAAAGCTTAAAGCATTTTTAGAGTTTAAAGTAGCTTACCTGTCTCTAAAAAATTCTTGGTTACTCCCTCCCCTCATCCCTAGCCACCGGTGGCAGGTGAGAGAGCTGACCCATGGCCATGAGAGTGGGAGAACTGGCCCTGCCCCTCATCAGCTGCAGCACACAGGAGAGCAGGCATTGTACCTCGCCTGGGTAGCACACTAGAGCTGACCCTCTTGGCAAGGGTGGAGGTGAGCCGGGCCTGTGGGCATGAGAGCAGAAGAGCTGCCCTTGCCCCTTCCCTCATATGCCATGGGATGGCAAGGGTAAGAGAAATATGTGCCCCCACCCTTTGTCACCTGCAATAGGCAGGACAGCTGACCTTGGGGGGCATGAGAATAGAAGAGTGGCCTTGCTCCTCCTCAAGTGCAGCAACCTGCAGAGCGGACCCTGCACCTTGCCTGAGCACAACAGTAGAGCTGGCCCTGGTGGTGTGAGTAAGGGTGAGCTGGACCTAGGATGTGATAGTGGGAGAGCTGGCCCTGCTCTTTGCTGTCTGCTGCATTGGATGAGCCTACCGAGGCAGCGCTAGAGAGATCTCCTGGGTGATGACAATGAGGAAAAGCTGGCAGGCGAGCCAACCCACCTATCACCCAGGCCTAGAACCAGGGCTATGAGTTGGCCCACCCCAACATCCACCCCATGTATGAACTGCTGGAGCACTTGAAGGGGCTGGTCCTGCAGATCCAAAGCTGCAGGATCATGACACAGGGCAACAACAGGATATCCAAGAGGAGTCCCAGTGAGGGCCCAGCATCCATAGTATAGCAGAAGCCAGAGGCCTCAAACCAGACCAATGGCTCATTGCAATGAACACACACAAGTAAAGATGTATGGAGTAAAGTGTACACTGTGTGACTCACTGGGCCACCTACAGCTTTCATGCTGTTGTTTTGTTTTTTTTGTGTGTGTGTGTTTGTTTTGTTTCTTTTTTGGTTTCACTTTTAAATTTTGTTTTGGGGGGAGGGTGCAAGGAGATGAGGGGATAAGTGGGATCAGGTTGCATGATGTGAAATCTACTACAATCAATAAAAGGTTAAAAAATTATTGGTTAGCATGCATTAATTCTATGTTATATGCATATTATATGCTAGTCAACATATAAATATACACAAGCCCAATTATTGATACCTATATACAGTTAATATATTTGTTAATAATTAATTCTGTATTTTAATCTCATTTGTCAATATCTGTGCATTTAATGTTGTATTTAAAATATAATTTTCTGTACCAATGTCTTAAAGATTGCTGTTTTCCTCTAATAATGTCAGTCTTAATATTTAGTTCTTTGATCCATTTTGAATTGAGTTTTGTGCAGGGTGAGAGATGGGCTCATGTTTAAATCTTCTGTGTTTAGATGTCTACTTTTCCAGCACCACCCTTTATTGAAAAGGCTTCTCCATTCTTCAGTGTATATTTTAGGGCCTTGTCAAGAATTACTTGGCTGCAGATGGTTTATTTCAGGGATCAGTATTGAGCTCCATTCATTTGTGTGTCTGTTTTTACTCGGACCTCACACTGTGTTGCTGACTCTGATTGTATAGTGTAGCTATTTCTTAAATTCAGGTATTGTGATGTCTCTAGCTTTGTTCAATTGTTCGGATTTTTTTTTTGTATTTCCCTACTAACTTTTAGGATTATTTTTTATAGCTTCATGAAGAATGCCATTGGCATTTTGACAGAGATTGCATTGAATTTGTAAATTGCTTTGGGGAGCTATGGATGTTTTAACTATTAATTCTTTCAATATTTGAACATGGGAAATTTTCAATATCTTTATGTCTTTCATTAATTTTGTTAAGGTTTTGTAGCATTTATTATAGAATTCTTTTACTTCCTTGGTTAAATTTGTTTCTGGGCTTTTATTTATACCTCTTGTTATGAGCTTGCTCTCCTGATTTTCTCATCTTTCTCTCTGGTGTATTAAAATGCTTGAGTTAGCTAGATATAAAGTTCAGTAGTAGAGTATTTTCCTAACATTTGTAACACCCTGGGTTTGATTCCCAGGACCACCAAAAATAAAATTAAAATGCTACTGAGGCACTTTGCTTTCTTTTAAGAGAGNATCTTGATACCATAGCCCTAGAACTGATTGTGTAGCAAGACTCACCTCGATCTACTGATCCACTTGTCTCAACTTCCCAAGCATTGGAATTACAGGTTTGTGCCATTGTGCCTGGTTGCAATGAGTTCTGTATGTGGGCTTTGTATCCTACAACATTATTGAATTCTTTTATTAGTTCTAATAGTCTTTTGGTGAGGTTTTTAGGATTTTCTGCATGTAGTATTGGATCATCTACAAATTAGGAGAGTTTGACTTCATCCCTGTCTAGTTGTATATCCTGTATTTCTTTCTCATGATTAATTGGTTTAACAAAGACTTCTGGCACTGTATTCACTGAAAGTTATAAGAGCAGACACCCTTTTCTGGATGACCAGTACTGCCATGTACTGTGGTTAGATTTTATAATTGTGATTGAGTCATTATGAGATGCAGATTCTGTTCTTATTATCTACCAATCTGTCTTTAATCTCATTCAACAGATTTTTTTAAGTTATTTCAGTCCTAGAATTTCTATTTTTTACTTTCCTGAGTTTTTTGTTGGCTTTTACAGAGATTGCTTAGTTTTATATTCATTGCAAGAATGGTTATAAGTACTAGTTTAAAATTTTGCCTACCANTTCTAACATCTGACCTACTATAGAGTTCATGTCCATTCACTACGTTTATCATCACCCCCACTCCAAGAATGAAGCATATTTTATGGATTTGTTTGTATATATAGTATATAAAAAATCCATCCTGGGCATGATGAATATCCTACTGGTAATACTATTGTGTTATCTGCAGTAATGTGATCTTACGCCTTTGTTTCAGCAGGGTATTTACTTGGTTTGAGGTTGCAGAGATCTTGTATTTAGGCGGACAGCTGAAATTTTGGTTTCATGCTTTCATTCTTAGCTGTTTAGAGTTTGCTGTCTTAAGATGATTTAAGATTCAGACAGAGCTTTGAGAATAGCTTACATATAAATTTTTGAATAGCACAGATTTGGGCACATAGCTTAGTGGTTTAGCACTTACCTCGAATTTTTGGATTTCATCTTTGACTTTTTCTTACAGGATTAACCTTTCATTGTCTCTCTTTTCTAGTTGGTCTTTGGTAGTTTTTCTAATCAGAAAATTTTCTGTTCAAGTTTATCTGTTCTGGGTACACAGTCTTGAGTTTACCTCAGAGTGGAAGCTTATAACACAGCAGCTTTCTCATTGCTGTTTAGTTTTTCAATAATTTGTGTCCCATCCCACCCCCAGCAAAATCTTGTTTTTGGTCACTTTCCTCTGCTTTATTATAGTTGTTTTAGTTATCTGTAGCATTATGAGTCTACTAGAAGAATTCTTGTCAATACTCTGACCAGGACCTGATTTCCTTACTTCTTAGCACATAATGTATCATACCTAATAAAATGATTCATTTTATATGATTCACTGGGTTGGAGTGGGTTAATGCCCTTACTTGTACATTGAGAAAATAGAAATAATAGTGAATAGATAAAAGAGATTCTAAGGATAATGAAGACACTGTTTTTATAGATTCTGTTTTTAAATACATTTGATTTGTTCTATTATTTGAGGAGACTTAAGACTTTATTTGAATGTTTAAGACTTCCCTTGTTTCCCTTTTCCTCATCCCCTTGTGGTGCTGTTTATCTGTTCTAGCATCTCAGGAGGTTGAGGCACATTGATTGCTGGAACCTAGAAGTTCAAGACTAGTCTGAGTAGCATAGGGAGCCTCTATTGCTAAAACATCCAAAGACAACAACAGAACAGCAAACCTTGTACTTGCTAACACCTGTGTGTGTGTGTGGAGGGGTGCCCTCTCCTGTGTAAGCACATGTGCAGGCTAGATGTTCATGCTAAGGTGTCTTCCTCAGTCAGTTTTTCACCTTACTTTCTGAGAGAGATTCTCTCATTGATTTTAGAGCTCACCATTTTGGCTAGATCAATCAACAAGCAGGTTCCAGAATCTGCCACAGCCCCCACCTGTCTCCACCCCTCAGTGTTTGAAGTTCCAGATGTTGGCCACCATGCCCAGCTTTTTCTGTGAGTGCTGGGGATCTGAGTTCCGGTCCTCATGTTTTCACAACCGCACTTCACCCACTGANTCCTCCTATTTGCTAACATTTTTTTTCCTCAGCATGAACACAGCATGTTGTATCTAAAGTCATATGTTGTACATAAAGTCAGATGATCAGTTAAATTAATATATCTATAATCACACATTTCTTTTTTTTCTCTCTGTCTCCTCCAGCCATACACCTGAAGATACTTCCCCAGCAAATTTATACTTTAGAAGTATTACTTATAGTTAAGATTATATTCTTACTTAAATCTTACTCAACTTATAGTTAAGATTATATTCTTACTTAAATCTTACTCAACTTACATGATGATCTTTTATCCTATTTTTTGTAGTTCAAAATTTCTCCTTCTCTAACATTCTAATGGATCCTTAATTTCCTTCAAGATTGACACTATCTATATTTCTTCANGTAATTTTAAGTGGGAGTGATCATATATAGGGTATCTTTCATATACTTGCTTTGCACAATTAATTTTGGGGTCTAGAATTGAAACTAAGTACTCTCAAGTAATTTAGAAGGTCAATTGCATTTTTAATTAAAGGCAGACTAAATCTATTTAATAAAATCTGTTCATTGTAGGTCCAGGTCAAGACCTCGTCCACGTTCCCATAGTCGAAGCAGTGAAAGATCCAGTCATAGAAGAACTCGTAGTAGGTCTAGGGAGAGAGAACGACGTAAGGCCCGGGAGAAAGAGAAAAGAGAAAAGGAGAAGGATAAAGGCAAGGACAAAGAAGTACACAGCATCAAACGTGGGTGAGTTGATAAGACTCTAATGCAGTGAGGAGGAATAATTCCACAGCAGTATGCAAACTACACTTTCTCTGAGGTGCTTCCTGTTCCTACCCTTGTGGGTAGATTCCTTCAAGGGTAAAAGAGGTAAGGGCTGGCCAGTATCCTGCATGGTTCTTGAAGTATTTTTTCCCCAAAAAAGTTATTCAGTTAATTTTAATAACAACATGTAACTCGTCTTACATCCTTTTCTGTTTTTTTTTGTCTCCATTTTTAAAAAATAATTTAAAAAATCTTTAAATTATGTATATGTGTGTCTCCGCATGGGAGTACATGCATGTCTTAGGAGGGTTTCTATTGCTGTGAAGAGACACCATGAGCATGGCAACTCTTATAAAGAAAAATATTTAATTGAGGTGGTGGCTTACAGTTTCAGAGGTTTATAGTCCATTATCATCATGATGGGGAGCATGGCCGTATGCAGGCAGATGTGGTATTGGAGGAGTAACTGAGAGTCCTGCATCTTGTAGGAAACAGGAAGTTAGCTGAAATACTGGCTGGTATCCTGAGCATAGGAAACCTCAAATCCCACCTGGACAGTGACAAGCTTCCTCTAACAAGGCCATGCCCACTCTAACAAAGCCACACCTCCTCTCCGTATGAGATTATGGGGCCAGTTACATTCAAACTANCACAGTGCACATGTGTTCAGGTGCCCAAGGAGGCCAGAGAGTGTGTGAAGGGGGCATCTGATACTCTGTAGCTAGAATTACTGGCTCTGGTCCTCTCTAAGAGTTTCAAGTTCTCTTAACTCCTGAGCTGTGCTCCAGATCCTCTATGCTTGGCTTTTATGTCTTATTTACAGTAATGAGGTGAAGCCCTGTCTGGATTGTTGGCTTTTAAATACTTTCTGAAATGTTAACCATGTGGCAAAAGTTGAAAAGATGAGTAAATTATTATGTAATTTTTCTTGATCATAACACAACTATCCTAG
Source organism: Neotoma lepida (assembly GCA_001675575.1). Classification (NCBI taxonomy): domain Eukaryota; kingdom Metazoa; phylum Chordata; class Mammalia; order Rodentia; family Cricetidae; genus Neotoma; species Neotoma lepida. Next base: position 37,794 of record LZPO01097288.1, on the reverse strand, counting down.
AAAAATTGAAGTTCTAGTTTTAGAATGTTATGAGAAAGGAGATAGGGGTTAGATATTGTATAATTTCTTTTCTCACACCTGACATTTATAACATTTGCTTCTAAGAATATTTTATTTTTTAAACATTAGTACACGTTTTTTTCTTGTTTCTGTTCATTTTTCTCCCAGATTTTAAGAATTTATATATATCTTATTCTTAGACAATTGTTCTTAGAAGATGAAATTTCTCTAACATGAAAATAGATTTTTTTCTTACTATTATTATTGTATTGAAATAAGATCTAACATTATTTTGTTAAACTATTTTTTTTGAGAACTTCACACATGGGTACACCTAAATCACTCCTGCCTCTCCCTTCCCCCAACTCCTCCTTTGTCCCTCCAAGTCCCTCCCACATTCATGACTGCTTCTTTAATTATTGTTGTTAAATTGTATGTATGGACAATGTATTGAGTCCATTCAGCGTTGCTCTATGTACGTGTGTCCAGGACTGAGTGTCTGGAATTGGACAACCTGTGTGGGAGCTTGTCCCTGGAAAAACTTGATTCTCCCCTCTCAGCAGCCAGGGACTGTAGTTCTTCANCAAGGGATGAAATCTTTTGTAATTTCCCCATCCACGTTGGCATGTCAACTGATGTTGTCATTATGCAGACCTTGTAGAGGAACCGTATTGTTGAGGTTCTTTGGTTCAACGCCCCTCTCATGTGTCGAAGACATACAGAAGACATCTCACAGCAGGGCTCCAGTCCTCTGCCACTTACAGTCCTTCCAGCCACTCTGCCACAATGTTCCCTAAGGCTTATGTGGGATAGTTGAGTGCAGATGTGTCATTTGGGGTTTGGCATGCATATGTGGATCTCTATAGTGGTCTCCATCTACTGCAGAAAGAAATATCTTTAATGAGGGATGAGGGGCCACACTGAATTGTAGGTGTATGTATAACTGCTTAGAATAAAATTAGAAATTATGTTAGTTAAGGAAAATGGCAGTAATAGTTTCTCTTCTAGGGTCTATGACCTTCCAGCCACAGTTAGTTAACTAGGTTTACAGTACCATGTATGTATTCCTTCCTGTTGAACAAGCCTTAAGTCCAATTAGACACTTGTTGGTCACCTCCAAGTTAAAAATACCGTTATTGTTTCACTGGGGATATCTTACTACTTCTATCTCAGACTGTTACTGAGAGACAATGCTCAGAAATTTCAAACATTCACAGGGTCTCATGCTTGCAACTTAGTGTGATGATGCCGAACATTCTGTATCCCAGCAGCATCACTCATGGAGTAGTGTATGAGGTTTCTTTACCAGTATCTTGATCCACATGCAATAATATATAGTTAACTACTTTTGAACATCTTTTGGAGCATTTTAGAAAATTGTGCATGAATAAGTAAATAGCCACTATTCTACTGTTCTGAAATCAGAGTGCCATCTTCAAGAGTAGAGTATAAATGGACTTAATTTAAATCCATCGTCAATCATTATTTAAATCACTATGCAGAAAAAGAACAATTGCTTTTGCAGTGGTTATTGAATACTGATGTATTTTGAATGTCTTGTCTCCGTAGCCCACCAAATTAATGTGTTAGATATTTGGAGATTTGGTGCAGTATTGTTAGGACATGAAATCTTTTAAGAGGTGATTAAGCCAAAAAAACTTTGCTGTATTAAGTGGATTAATATTGTTATGGCAGAATGTGATTTGTTACTGAAGTAATAGATTCTTTTGAAGTATTTTCTTGACCTTTGTTTACTTTTCTGNCATGAAATAACAAAGAAAGCCCTTCCAGGCAGTGATGTTTGACTACCTGGCCTCCAAGCTCTATGTCAATAAGTTCTGTTCATTTTAAAGGATCAGTGTAGCCAGAAGTTTTCCTGTGTCCCTCCTGGTCCGCAGCCACTCAGACCCCAATAAACACACAAATGCTTATATCAATTATGAACTGGATGGCCTATGGCTCAAGCCTCCTGCCAGCTAGCTCTTATATNTTAGATTAATCCATTTCTATAAATCTATATTTTGCCACGTGGCTTGTGGCTTACTGGTACCTTTCCATCTTGTTTCTTCTAGCGGTGGCTAGCAGCGTCTGCTCAGCTCTGCTTTCTTCTTCCTCTCTCCCTAGTTAGAATGTCCCGCCTAACCTGATTCTGCCTCACCATTGGCCAAATAGCTTTATTTATCAACCAATCAAAGCAACACATATTCACAGGTTACAGAAAGACATCCCCATCAGATCAGGTCTGAGGTATTCTATTGCAGCTGCACAGAATAGAGCAAGCCATCGACTACAACGCTGTCATGTTAATGTGAGTCAAGTTAGGATTCATGTGGAGCAGTTAGTTTTCCTAAGCATGACCTGCTCTGTGGAGGGTTTCACCATTATCGCCTTACTAGTACCCCAGTAGACAAGATACTGTTCTAGGTTAAGCACTATGGCTTCTAGAATATTCTACTTTGACATTTGGACTTAAGTTTATACATTCTAATGATAACTTTCTGAACTTCATACTTTCTGAGAAAGTTAAGAATTTCCATCTGATTATACAATTGATTCTTCTGTAAAATGGGGAGTTGGTACTTTAGAAGCTTTAAGTGTAGAGGCAGGTATAAGAGCACTATTACAATGTAATAATCATAACTTAGAGATATAAGGTACACACCAACCTTNGCAGCCTTCCAGTGTTTGCAACTTTGAGTTCCATGTGTAATTCCTGTTGAGAACGTATTTTTCCCCCTCTTCCTGATGTTTGGCAGGAAATGTTGGAAGTGATTTGAGAAAGCTGGACTCTGAGTTTTGACAGCAGTTGCGTACTTACAAAGCCTGTCATGTTTTTTCTTACCTCTTACTTCTTTATGCAGCAGGAAGTCACTTATGCTAATTTACTCTCATTTGCATATAGGTTATAGAGTTCTGTGGTGCAGAGCATGCTTAGAACTCCTTTTAAGTGTCTGTTTGGATCAAAGCAGGGCTGTGTGATAGCTGTTGTCTGACACCAAGCTGCGTGGTGTTGTTTTCATTAAACATTTATCACACTTCCAATGTGACAGCAGGCAACTTTGTGCCAAGATAACATGTTTTCATGCAAAATTTATTGAAAAAGATGAGACTTTGTAAAAAGATCTTGTTGCCTTTCACCAATGGCGAAGGGTAAATGTTTGGTTAGAAAGTAGTATACCTTGAACATGTGTCATCNTAACAAGAAGAAGCTTCATACTGGCAGTTTTGTTAAGCAGGTAAACAAATCTATCTTTAAAGAAATGCATACTCTGGACTCTTCTCTTTCAAATTAAAGTTTTTGTGATTTTCTTGTTTATTGATTTTTCACAACTATGGCCTATTATATTGGGCATATGTTTATGTTATAATGAAACATCCCCTCCCGATTCCCACTATGTAAGTTTGAGTGTTAGGTTTAATTCAACCAAAACAACTTGTCAGTTTTTCAAAAAGATGAGGTCAAGAAAGGGAACATAGTATGACACAAAAGCAAAACTAGATGAAAGCTTCACTAATTCTCCCTCGAGCCACCAATCCTATTCATTATAGCAATAAAGTTTAATTATTACATAGTTTCTCCAATGGAATTTGACATGAATTATGCCTGATGAAGGTTTTAATGGCAGAAATTGTAGGTTTCTATTTTTTTAAGGTGATTTGCCTGTCCATGAAAAGCCTGGAAACAGTGGTTCTCAACCTTCCTAATGCTATGGACCTTTAATACAGTTCCTCATGTTGTGACCTGTGGGCATGTCTACATGGGGTATTTTCTTGATTAATGATCCTTGCAGAAGGGCCCAGCCCACTGTAGGCAGTGTCATCCGTGGGTAGGTGAACCTGGGTTGGTATAAGAAAGCAAGCTGAGCAAGTCATGAGGAGCCAGCCAGTAAGCAGTGGTTCCCCACGGTCTCTGCTTCAGTTCCTGCCTCTAGGTTCCTTCCTTGAGTTTCTAACTTGTCCCTCCTCAACAATGGTATGCCAGGAGTAAGCCAGATAAACCTTTTCCTTTGTGATATTGGTTATGCTCAGTGTTCTATCATAGCAACAGAGAGCAAACCAGGACTGTACTTTTTCCTCACTTCTGTGGTTCAGGAAGGTTGCCCCCTCAGCAGGAAATACTTTTTTCTCTACCTTTNCTCATTTCTAACTCAGCTTTTAGATGTTAATTTATTCTTAAAATAGTCCCTGCTCCTCAAGAGTAAGCTAAGTAACCTTGTTAGCTACTAATAGAATTTTGCCAAATCCGAAGAGAATTTTGTATTTCTGTAACTACATATTACCTTGCATATCTTAGTCAAAATTGTATTTATTTAGATCATAGTAAGTACACATATATATAATGAATAATAGATTATTTTAGATGCTGTTTCTAGGAAAATGAGGTAAGTATTTAAACATTTTTAAATGATAAAATTGACTCGTTGGTATGAGACAGATAAGCACCCTTTTGTACTGCTTCATGCCTGCTCACAAGTACATATGCAAACACATATTCACAGTACCTTCAAATCTTAAGACTGAATTAAAAAAAATTCTAGTTGACTTTCTCCCTTTTTATATTTTAAATATTGCCAATCATGCTGTCATTAATTTTGTATAGTGTCTGCTGTTTAAAAAAACACTTCTAGGATGAATATTTCAGATACTGATTAAAATACTAGTTCTCATTGATAATCTTCATGTCTGCCCTAACTGATTTTAGTATTTCTACTCTCTTGATTCAGTACATGGTTACAGGACAAAATACCAGAGTTAAATAGACGATTCCATCGACGTTCTTAACGGAAAGCTTTACTACTTGCCTTCAGCTCATGTGTATGGAGCTTTTGTTTTTGTTTTTGTTTTTTTTTTTTTGGAGCTTTGAAGCTGAAGATCCTGCACTGTTGTTGGAGGATGCAGAGGGAATAAACCTGGAGTGCCAGCCAAGGTGTTTATAAACAGTAAACAAGCAGGCCTTCTAAAACCTCAGGTGTCCCTCAGGAGTCACCCTTACAGGCCTTACACCCTTACAGTGTGTATCTCACTGTAAAGCACTTTGAGTGTCCCAGATGTGAGTTATGCTAAACCAAATAGAAGTAGTCTTGTCAATATTTTTAAATAATTCAAGTTTATTTATATCTCTTCAGCTTTCTTCCCAGTTTGGTGATCATTGGAGTGACATCTCCAAAATAGAACAGATTGGAATAAAACATAAACCTATGATGGATCACTTAGATAAATGTTGGTCAGCACAAGTAGGAAGTCAGAAATTTATCCAGGAGTAGTGGCAAAAGCCTGTCAGTCAAGCACTGGGAAGAGAGACATCAATGTGAGTTTGATACTAGCCTGGTCCACATAACAAGTTCCTAAGTGGCCAGGGCTATATAGTGATGTCCTATCTCAAAACACACACCCTGGGCGGTGGGCGCTTGGGGAAAAGAAAGGGAAGTAAGGAGGGAGGGAGAGAAGAATAAGAACTTCAAGTGTTTAACTTTCTTTGATAAAGCAGAAAAGATATAAATGGTGTTTTTTTTATCTTATTGTAATATATAGGGCAGTTCAAAAGTGACTGGTTTAAATGTTCTTGACATCCTTGTGATGGAAATGAGCATAGCCAGATGAGAGTAATAATTAGATGTTGCTGTGAGCTGTACTTTTCCACTATAGCAGAGTAGGTTGTAACAAACTATTCATGTAAGTGGTGGTTATGTATCTTAGATTTCAAGGCACTGAAATTATATGATAAGGGAAAAACTCCAGATGTTTTCACTGATTATAATGCTTTTCACTTAGTGCTAAGCCTATATAATCCATGGATTCTGAGATTGGATCTAACTGTAGGAAGATAGACATGCATCTCAGCTGGACCTGTTGGTACAAACATAAAGCACTTATGAATGCCATTACATATGTGATGATCTCAGCAGGTGCATTTAGGGAAATATAAGAATGAGTGCTACTATTTAAATTCTCCCTGAACTCCTCCTACAGGAGGTTTTGAAATGGCAACTTTTGGACTCTGTGGGATATGCCAGATTGTTGCCTGGCCACCTGAAAGTATCACTGCAAACCAATTTGATTGCCATGTTGCAGTCTTTGCTTTAAAATATAAACAAAGGAGGTGAATAAAAAAAGAAAGTAGTAGATATAAGATTTTGAAAATTAATATGCACTTGAATAAGTGAGATACGAAATTATTTATAATAAAACTACTTATAAATGAATTATACTTAGCCAAAATTGATAAACAACTAATTGGCAAGTCACCATTCAGTTATTTAATCTGTAAATTAAGGTCTTTAAATTTTAATCTATCAACTGATTATTGTAGCTTCAGTATTAATCAGAAAGATTTTTAGTTTAATCTAAAATGAAAGAGATTAACTGATATATTGCAGATATATCTGCAGATGCTTCTGAAGATGACAAATCAATGTCTGATTAAAACANATATATGTAGGTATATATATATATGCATATACATACATACACACATATACGCACATATGCTTTGCTTTGTTTTGGGAAGTGGTCTCACACTGTGGCCAAGATTGGCTTTGAATTTATCTTGTGTAATTTCTTTTCCCATTCCAGCAAATGTAAGCGGATTTTGCTTTTTCTTCTCCTATCACTGAAATCACATAGCATTAGTCTCTGTGTAGCACTTCCTTTACTGAGCACAGTGCTTCTGTGATGCGTTCATGTTGCTCATGTGTCAGGATGTTACATCATATTGCTAAGTAGTACTCTGTTGTATGACTGTGCCACAAATTAGTATCCATGTACCAGTTAATCACTTGACAGTACATTCTTTGTTCATTCTTTCTTCAAAAAGAATATCTAAGGTTTGTATTCTATTTCTATAATCATTTGGTGTAATTTCTAAGCAAACTCACCTAACCCAAAGTTTTTGTCAATTTAATTCTCTTATACTTAGAGGAATCATGAGAGGCTCAGGCAGTTTGTATATGGCTCATACACAGCTATCTTGTCCTCCCACGGATGACTGGACAGCTCTTAGGAGGCTCTGTTAGAAGTACATGAATCCTGATCTCCCCCCTTCTCATGTCATCACATTGTGGATATTAATGTAGAGATTTTAGAGAGACACAAACATTTAGTCCATAGCAAATCAGCCTTCTGTTTTTTTTCTTTTTTTATGGGAAAGTTGTGTTTTGTTTTCCTAGGAAAGTCCTGATTTCAATTAAGTCTTCAATTTGGAGAAGGGGTGCAGCCTCATTTATCCCAAGTTGTGTCTAAGTTATTGCTTAGTAGAAAATGACCTTGAACTTCTTTTTAATTTAAAAAAATTAAATTTAATTTAATTTTTAATTTAATTTAATTTAACAGAAAGCTTCCTTGATATCTGTTTATAGTTCTGTTCATTGAAACAATAACTAAGGTGGTAGGCATAGTTATAGGAATGTAACTATTGTACACTGTAGCATACTAGTTGATTGTAATTATTACCAGCTTTTATAGATGATGAAGCTGAGATTCACAGAAGGTACGTAATTTACAGTGAGAACAAAATTAAGATTCAAATCAGATTTTTCTCAACTGCCACTCTTAGCGGTGCATCATACTGGATGACTTTACTGTTGATTCAGGGCCTGGAGGTGTGAGAGTTGATAGATCATTTTCCTAGCATGCATAAAGCCCTGGGTTCAATCCCCTGCAGCCAACTGGGTATGGTGGGGTACCCAGAAAACCTAGCTGTCAGGAGGATCAGAAATTCAAGGTCATCTTCAATTACACCTTGAATTTGAGGCCAGCCTGAGCTATATGAGACCCTGCCTCAAATACAAAACAAACAAGAAAATGAGAGAATATCTGTGGGAGGCCTGCTCTTTTCTAAAGGGGAACAGAGGAGGAGTGGATCTGGGGGAGAGGGGAGGTGTGTGTGTGGCGGGACTGGGAAGAGTAGCAGGAGGGGAAACTGTAGTCAGGATGTATTGTAGGAGAAAAAGGTAATAAGCACCACTGGTTGAGCACCCATTTAGCCTGCTTAAAGCTCCACGTTTAGTCCTCAGAGCTGACCAGGTAAATAAGTACAGGGCCAGGTCTACATGCTGCTCTGAGGGATCTTGGAGTTGTCTCCGTAGGCTACTTTATCTAGGTTAAAGAAACCTTAGCTAAGGACAACTACTGTGGGGATATACTATGAAATATGGCCAANAGATCAGACATATTGGACTAGATTTTGTTATTTTGTAGTTCATTTTCTTAGCAGCCAATGATGTGATCCAAATGAAATTCTTCACTCACTGATTCTTCTGTTCCCATACTTTTCAATTTTGAATTGAACCAAAGTAGTCTCTGCATACTTTTGTGGCTCCTACACATACCCTAACTTGATTACCTTCCTGCTTCTNTCTCCTATATGCTGAAATTTAAGGCTGCCATACCCCAGTCAGTTTTGTTTTGGGATGGGAAATCAAACCCAGGGCTTCCTGCATGCTAGGCTGGAACTAATTTTCAAACGTTTGACAAACATTTTTATTTATTTTCTAGACTTTGAAAAATGTATTTATGTAGTGATAAACTTTATTCCCATCCCAGTAACTTTTGTTTGTGTCTTCTCTCCTTTAAATTGGCCTTGTTAGTTTCATATTACTTCAATTAATTTGGATATCAAACCTTGGGTTTAGTTGGTCTTTGTATTAAGCATTTGTTTATATCTCCTTCTCCTCTCCCTTCTTGTCCTTTTTCATTTTTATTAAAAATAATTTTCATGCATTTTATTCTGATCATGATTTTCCTTCCCTCATCTCTGAGAGCCTTACTACTAATCCACCCTTCCAACTCAGTGTCGTCTTTCTCTCTCTTAAGAAAGGAAACAGGCAAAGAAAAAAGGATAAAACATAGTGACAAACACACAAAAAAGGAGAAGCTACTGAGGTGCATTATGTCAAATTCCNAAAGAATCAATAGAAAGTTTTGTCTTAAACATATGTTTAAAACAAAGGAGAGGCTAAAAAAGAGCGTGGGAAATACGTGCACATGTAAGTGTGTACGCACACACACCCACACACAAAAGCCACAGAAACTGAATATCAGAAACCGTAACATACAAGCAAAAGACCATTAGGGTAAAAACAAAGCAAAACAAATAAAACCTAAAAACACAGCCCAAATAAAACAATATGGGACAAAAAAAAATCTTCAGAAATACTTTTGAGTTTGTTTTATGTTGGCCATCTGCTACTTGGCTTGGGGCCTGCCATTATGGGTGTTTTAATTTTTTTACCCATTGACACTCCCTTGAAGAAAGTAATTTTTCATTTTTAAGTGGTTGTTAATGGGAAATAGCTTCTTGGCTGGGCATGGGAGCTCCTGTTTATTCCCCATCTCGTGCTTGGACTCTGTTTGGTTTGGATCTGTGAGGGCCCTGTAAATCTTGCTATAGTCTGAGTTCATATGTGCTTCAGCCCTGTTGTGTTTGGAAGACACTGTTTCCTTGGTGTCCTTCTTGTCTTCTGACTATTATAATCTTTCTGCCTCCTCTTCCACATAGTTCCCTGAACCCAGAGGGGAGGGATTTAATGAAAACATCTCATTTAAGACAGAGTTTTCCAGGGTCTTTGACTCTCTGCACATTGTCCATTTGTGGGTCTCCGTATTAGTTCCCATCTATTGCAGGAGGAAGCTTCTCTGATGATGGCTGAGTGAGACACTGATCTATGAGTATATCAGAATGTTGTTACAAGTCATTTTATTGCTACAGTTCTTCTCAAATTTCCCTTGGTCCCTGACCTATCTAGTACCAGGTTCTTGGCCACCCAAGCAGTTTTAGACGTGGGTTCCACCTCATGGAGAAGGCTTTAAATNTGCTTAAATAGTGGTTGGTTACTCCCACAACTTTTGTGCAACTATTGTACCAGCATATCATAGTGTGCAGGCAGGTCACCATTGTAGATCGAAGGGTTTGTAGCTGGGTTGGTGTTTACCTTTTCCCTCTGGTAGCTTGCAGAGTACCTTCTAGTACTATGAGCACTAGTCTGTAGGGGTGAAGGCACTATTTAGGGACCAGACCAACTTCTGCATGTACAATGAGATATGTAGGTGTTGTCTTCAGCAATAGGGCCTTACCATCAGCTCACTGAAAGCAACCAATAGCTTTGACAATAGCTGGCATATTTGTGGCTCCGTGGGGTCCTTTAACCAACAACTCAATTAGATGTAACCTATTTCTGCACTAGAGGTTAAACTTGGTAGTGAGAGATAGTCTAGTTAGGACTTTGTCTCCCCCCGCCCCCTTTTGGTAATTTCATTTAGATTTCTTTTATACATGTATATATTTTAAGAAGCTTTTTCTGTAGTAGGTTTCTGCATGATCCCTCAAATGCCTTTTAGTGTTAGCTGAACCTCCTCATATTCTCTCCCTTACTATTATCTTTCCTCTCCCTCTTTTTAATCCTCCTGTTCCAGTCTCTCTACTGGTTCTCTCCAACTATACAGTGTATTTCCTCTTGCTTGGGAGNGCCTCCCCTCCCCACTAACTGTTTATTCCTAACCTCTGTCGTTATTCAGATAGTAGCATACCTACTGAAGGCTTAAAATCTGACATCCATGTATAAGTGAATTCCTACCATATTTGTCTTTTTGGGTATGGGTTACCTCACTAACAATGTTTTTTTTTTTTTTGAGTTCCATCCATTTACTTGCAAATTTCATAATTTCATTTTTTGGAGCTGAAAATATTCCATAGTATAATAAATATATCACATTACATTATCCATTTATCAGTTGATGGACATCTAGTCTGTTTTCAATTTCTGGCCATTATGAATAGAGTATCAATGAATATGCTTGAGCAAGAATCTTTGTAATAAGATGTAGACTTTTTTGGTATAGGCCCAAGAGTGGTATAGCTGGGTATTGAGGTATCTCTATTCCCAGCTTCCTGAGGAGCTGCCACACTGGTTTTCATAGTGTCCTTACAAGTTCACATTTCCACCAGCAATAAATGAGTGTTCCCTTTACTCCACATTGCGCCAGCATGAGCTGTCACTTAAGTTATTGATCTTAGCCATTCTGATAGATGTAAGATGGAATCTCAAAGTAGTTTTGAGTTGCATTTCCCTGATGGCTAAGGATGTTGAACATTTCTTTAAGTGTTTTTCAGTCATTTGTGTTTCATCTTTTGAAAACTCCTGTTTAGTTCTGTGCCTCATTTTTTAATTCAAGTATTTGTTTTCTTGATTTCCAGTGTTTTTATAGTTCCTCCTATATTTTAGATATTAACTCTCAATTTAATATGTAATTGGTAAAGANCTTTTCCCATTCTNTAGATGCTTCTTTGTCTGGATCATGATGTCCTTTTCCATACAGAAGCTTTTCAGTTTCATGAGGTCCAAAGTATTACTTGTTGGTCTCAGTTCCTGTGCTGTCTGTGTCCTATTCAGAAGGTCTTTTCCTGTGCCAATGAGTTCAAGACTGTTCCGCACATTCTCTCATCTATCAGATTCAGGATATCTGGCCTTATGTTAAGGCCCTTGATCCATTTGGAGTTGAATTTTGTACAGGATGATAAAGCGGATCTATTTGCATTCTTCTACATTCAGACATCCAGTTAGACCAGCACTGTTTGTTGAAGATGCTTTTTTTTCCCCAGTATTTCTGACTTCTTTATCAGAAATCAGGTGTCCATAAGTATGTGGATTCATTTCTGTGTCTTTAATTCAATTCCTTGATCAAAGTGTTGTTTTTATGCCAATACTGTACTGTTTTTATAACTGTAGCTCTGGAGTGTAACTTTGAGATCAGGATGGTGACACCTCCAGCAGTTCTTTTATTGTTGAGGATTGTTTTAACTTTCCTGGTTTTTTTGTGTTTGCATATGATGCTGAAAATTGTCCTCTTGATTTCTGTGAAGAATTATGTTCAAATTTTGATGGGGATTGTGCTGAATCTGTAGTTTGGTAGGATTGCCANTTTTAGTATAATAATCCTACTAATCTATAAGCATAGAATATCTTACCATCTTCTGATTGTACCAGGTCTTTCTTTGGACCACCAGCTCCCAAATAATGACACAGAGACTTCTTATTAAGTATGAAAGCTTAACCTTAGCTTAGACTTGTTTGCAACAAGCTCTTAAAACTTAAATTAACCCATTTATATTAATCTACGTTCTGCCATGTGGCTTATGTCTCCTCAGTACTTTATGTCCGACCTCTTCCACTTCTGGCTGGTGAAACTCCCAAACCAGCCAGATTCTTTCCCAGAGTTCTTATCTCTTCCTAGAAGTTCCACGTATCCTCTCCTGCNTATCTATTGGCTGTTCAGCTGTTAGTAAACCAATCAGAAGGTGCCTTAGTCAGATGAGGTAAAACAGAGACACATCTTTACACAGTGTACAAAATGATTATCCCAGCACTGATATCTTCATTTTCTTTCTTCAATGTCTTAAAGTTTTTATTATATAAGTTTTTCATTTGCTTAGTTAGTATTGCCACAATATTGTATTTTCTGAGGCTATTGTGAAAGGTATTACTTTCCTGATTTCTTTCTGAGTGTGTTTGCTATTAGTATAAAGCAGTGATTCTCAACCTGGAAGTTGCATATCAGATACCGTGCATATCAGATATTTACATTATGATTCATAACAGAAAAATGACAGTTATGAAGTAGCAACAAAATAATTTTATGGTTGGGGGTCACCACAACATGAGGAACTCCATTAAAGGATCACAGCATTAGGAAGGTTGAGAACCACTGGAAAGGAAGACTATTGATTATTGCATGTTAATTTTGTGTATGGTACTTGGTTCAAAGTGTTTATCAGCTATAGAAGATTCCTTGTAGAGTTCCTAGGATCATTTACGTTTAAAACCATATCATCTACACATAAAAATTCTTTGACTTCTTTCTTTCCTATTTGGCTCCCCTTGGTCTTCTTCAGTTGTGTTATTGCTCTAGCTAAGACTTTAAGTACTACATTGAAGATGTAAGGAAAGAGGGAATGCCCTTGTGCTATTCCTGATTTTAGTGGAAATGCTTTGATTTTTCTCTCCTTTTAGGCAGCTCACAACCACTATGAATCCAGCCCAGGGACTCTAACACTCTCTTCTGCCCTCCATGGGCACCTACGTGCATGTGAGGTACTGAAGTCTCCCATCATCAGTGTATGAAGATCAGTATGTGATTTAAGCTCTGGAAGTATTTTAGGGTCACTTATGTATACTATCATATCATCTGCAAATACTTTGACTTCTTCCTTTCCAATTTATATCCCCTTGATCTCCTTGAGTTGTCTTACTGCTCTAGCTAGGACTTCAAGTACTATACTGAATAGATATTAGAGTGAATAGCCTTATCTTGTTCCTGATTTTAGTGGAATTGCTTTGAGTTTTTCTCCATTTAGTTTGTTGTTGGCTATTGGCTTTACTGCAATTCTTCATTATATTTAGGTATGTTCTTTGCATCCCTAATCTCTCCAAGACTTTCATCATGAAGGGGTGTTGAATTTTGTCAAAGACTTTTCCATCATATGTTTTTTTTTCTTTCAGTTTGTTTATATGGTAGATTACATTAGCATATTTTCCTATGTTGAACCATCCCTGCATCTCTGGGATGGAGCCTACTAGATTATGGTGGATGATCTTTTTGATATGTGATTCTGTCTTCTGTCTCTTGTATTCTGTTGGTGATGCTTGTGTCTATAGTTCCTATCTGCTTACCTATATTTTCTATCTCCAAGATTCCCTCAGTTTGTGTTTTCTTTATTGCTTCTATTTCCATTTTCAAGTCTTGAACATTTTTTTTTAATTCATTTGCTTTTTCTTCCTTTCTTTATGGGATTTATTATTTCCCACCCATTGTTTGTGTTTTTCTAGATTTCTATCATCAGAAAGTTGGTTTCAAGGTCATTTTCTTGAGCTTCAGCTGTGTTGGAATTCAGGGCTTGCTGTGGTAGGATGGCTGGACTCTGGTGGTGACAGGTTGCCCTAGCTGTTGTTTGTGTTCTTTCCTTTGTCTCCAGGTATCTGGGTTTGGGGTAATTATAGGTTTAGGTACCGATTTTTGTGTTTGTCTTTGTTGAATGGGTGTTTGTTTGTTTGTTTGTTTGTTTGTTTTTTGATTTTTTTCAAGACAGGGTTTCTCTTTGTAGCTTTAGAGCCTGTCCTGGAACTTGCTCTGTAGATCAGGCTGGCCTTGAACTCACAGAGATCCACCTGCCTCTGCCTCCCGAGTGCTGGGATTACCCAGGCTTCTGGATAGGTGTTTTTTTCCTTTGGTTTCTGATTCTTCTCTGGTCTTCTGGCCTTAGTGACCTGTAGTTCTGGGGGTAGGCGTGTCCTCCATTCCAGTAGGGTGCCTCTCCTGGGGTTCTGGAGGCCTGTGTGGCCTCTGGGGTTCTGAGTGCCTACCTTGCCTCTGGGGTTTGGGGGTTCTCAGAAGTGCCCTGTCTTCTGGTAGAGCAGGGGGCTGGGTTTCTGGATACTGGGATGGCCTTTGGTAGAGCAGGCTGCTTCAGCTACAGTTGTGTGCTAGGATATGGTGACTAGGAGAGGGGGCGCTGTTGGAGGTAGGCTTGGAGGGCTCTGAGGAAGTGTTGGCCTTCTGCCTACAGGGGCTTACCTGGGGTTCTGGGAACCTGCATGGCCTCCAGAAAAGCAGGGGGCTTCTGCTAGAGTTGTGGGCCAGGATATGGTGAGGAGGGGGAGGGGCTGTTGGTGGAAGGCTGGGTAGGCTCTGAGAAAGTATTGGAGGTTCTGTGGGCAGGGAGTGTTTTCATTTTTTTAATGCTGTTTTCTGAAGAACACAGTTTTCATTTTGACAAATTCTATTTTAATAAATTTTTCTTTTATAGATGATGTGTTTGGTGACGTGTAAAAATTCATTGATGTATTCCTCAATATTNAGATCTTTCTCTTCTCTTTTAAATATTTATTGTTTTTCATTTTAAATTTAAGTATGATCTACTTTGAGGTATAGTTTCTTTTGTGTGTGTTACTAGGCTTAGGTCAATTTTTTTTAATATGAATGTTTTGAATTTTCAGTTGTTGTAACACTAGTCATCAAAAAGACTTTGTCTTTACAAAATATAATTTGTCTAACAAATTAGATTTATATTCAAGTATTAGAGCAGTTATTATGAATGACATTTTAAAAATTTTCAGTCAAAGCTTTCACTTTTAGTATGTAACTTATCTACTTTGTGTACATCTTAGGGACTTTGTATTTTATAACATTAGAAAATTTGCCTATTTGAATTTTTGGATTTTTTTTTGATAGAATTCTTGAGTCTTTTTGACTATACAACCATATCATTTGCATCTAGGGTATTTTAGTTATTTATTGTTGGATTACTTTCATTTATTTTCCATGCCATATTACTCTGGCTTGGACTCCCAATTCTCTTCTTTCTCTTTTTAAAGATTTGTTTTATTTTTATTAGTGTCTACATATCTGGGTAAGCATATGNCATGTGTGTTGGGGTGTTCTTGCTGGCCAACTAGAGTTGCAGAAAGTTGTGAGCTGTCTGGTATGGATGCTAAGAACCGACCTAAGGTCTTCTGGAATTGCAGCAAGTGCCCTCAACTGCTTAGCCAAGCCATTTCTCCACATCACCCCTACCCTATTTCACTGTGAATGGTGAACAGTGTCTTTTGCTTTGTTCCTGATTTGGGGGTAAACATTCAGTCTTTCATCATGAAGAAAGATACAGCTCTAGATCTTTTTCTTGATATCCTGTCTTAGCTACTTTTTTACAACTGTGACCCAAAATGCTTAAAAGACTAACTTAAAGGAGGAAACATTTGTTTTCTGGCTCACCCTTTCAGGGTTCAGTCCATGGCTGGTTGGCCCACAAACCAAAGCAAAACATTGAAGAGAAGTGTGTGGAAGAGAAGTTCTTCACTCTCTGGTAAACAGAAAGGAAGGAGAAAAAGAGCTAGGCCTTAGGGTTAGCCTAGCCAGTAACCTACTTCCTCTACCTAGGCCTATTCCCTAGGAAACCTATCCAAATAACATCACCAGGAGCAGACCACATGTTCAAACATGAAAGGTATCCATGTTCTGTGGAAGGTATTTCCTACATGAACCAGAATATGCACACTGAAGAAGTTCCTTTATGTTTGTACTTTGCTGAGCATGTGTATTTTATAACAGATTCTGATTATGTCAAATGTATTTCTTGCAACAACAAATTTGTACCTTTTCTTCTCTCAACTGCTGATCTGATATATTCATTTACTTTTGAATAGTGAATCATTTTGCATTCCTGAGATAAACCTCATTTGATTATGATTTGTTGTGTGATTCAATTTGCTCATTTATTTTTGTAGTTTTTATCTTCTTTTGTTATCAGAATAATGCTTACTTCACACCAATAAGATGAAAAGTATTCATTTTCTTGAAATATTATCTAGAATTAATAATTTCTTTTAAAATGTTAACGAGGTTTAGCAAATAGAACAACCTTAGTATGGTTCTTTCTATAGAGAGGGGATTCTATCTATTCTTTAAATCATTATTGTTTTAGAAATATTTATTCAGATGATCTGTTTCCTATTATGTTAGTGTGGGCAGTTTTGGATGATTTAAACTACAGAGAACTTCCCAATCTTCTTCATGTATCCTTTTACTGTGTTCTCATATCTTGATTTTCTTTGTAACTATTACTAGAGGGCTTGGAGATTCATTGATTTTTTTTTTATCGTTTTTATTTGCTTAATAGATTTCTACTCTTTATTATTTTTTTCATTATTTTGTATTCGTTTTCTTGCTCCTTCAGGTAGGAACTTAGATTATTGACGTGACTTCATTATTTTCTAAAACAGCATTTGATAATATAAATGTCCTCCTGGGCACAGCTATAGCTGCATCTCCCAAATTAGCATTAGTTTAGCTAAATTTCAACAATTCTCATAGTCTTGTATGTCATTCATCTAAAACACTTTTTGGTTTTCTGTGTAATTTCCCTTTTATTATGTAAATTATTTAGGTGTGAGATATTAGATTTCTACTGTCCCTTCCTTTTATGTCTTTATTATTCCATTATGATAAAAACAAGTTGCATGACTAGTTCTTACAAATGACCACAGGTTTCCTTTATGAATCAGGAAATGGTCAGTCTCATTGAACATACCACATATTTTATGTACTAATTGGGTTATGTGGATATAAATGGCAGGTCAAGTCAAGGTTCGTTTATCTGTTGACTCATTTCTGTGCACTTCTCAATAGTTACTAATAGATGTGTTGAATTCTCTACTTGTCCCTTATATCTCTTTTTTCTTTTAGTTTTAGGTTTTGATATTTGAATTTTTTGAGCATTCCATTTTTTNGGGGGGAGGTTATTTGCCATATATACATTTAAGATTGCATCTTCTTGGTTATTTGACTTTTCATCTCCTTAGTAATTTTATTGATTCAAAATGTGTATTGTCTGATATTAATATAGCTACTCTCAATGTTTTTTGGTCAATTCATGCATGGTATGTCATTGTCCATCTTTTATCNTGCCTTTTGTGTATTGCTTGAAATGAGTTGCTTGTATNTAGATGTGTATATTATTTTTAAGTCAGTCTGATAATGACTCATTTACTTAATGTAGGTGTGGCATTTAATTTAGTATTTTATATATTGAGGTTTATCCCTATCATTTTATTACTAAATTTCTATTATGTCTATTTTTATTTCTGCTTTTTATGATCTGTTTGAACAGCTCATAATGTTTCATCTCCATTTACCTATTGTGTTTTTATTTCACTTGTTCCTTTGAAACTTTTTTTGAGACAAGGTCTTACGTGGTCTCAAGAGACTTTGAAGTTGTATATCCAAAGCTGGCCTTGAACTCCTGATCCTCCTGCCTCTTAGGAGCTNGGATTATAGGTGTGTGGTACCACACCTCCCTTGTGTTTTAAAATATGTCTCTAATCAATATCTGTTCTCTCTCTCTCTGTCTCTGTCTCTGTCTCTCTCTCTCTTAATCTCTCTCGCTGTGTGTGTGTGTGTTGATTACCCTAGAAACTCTAATACATTCATGCATTTCTTAATGACATATATATTCTGAAAATTGAGCCAGTAGCAAACTTAGATGATATAGTTCACTTACTTGACATAGCCTACTGACATATTCAAGAGAAGTAGTAAAATGAGATACATAAGGCTGTTGGTTGTGAAGCTCAGTAAAAGTATAGTGTGGCAGCTGGGCGGTGGTGGCACACTCCTTTAATCCCAGCACTCGGGAGGCAGAGACAGGTGGATCTCTGTGATTTCGAGGCCAGCCTGGTCTACAAAGTGAGTTCCAGGACAGCCAGGGCTATTACACAGAGAAACCCTATCTTGAAAAACAAAACAAAAAACCAAAAACAACAACAACAAAAAGAAGTATAGTGTGTCAAGTACATAAACAGGTAACACAATTTATTATCATTATCAAGTATAATGATATTATTTAAAACTTTATATCCTATACTTTTATGTGGCTGGCAGTAAAGTATGTTTGTTCACATCAGCATGATCACACACATAGGAGAGTAATGNATGTGCCTTTACAGTGGCAAGGATGCACTAAGAACTTCTTGGGTCCATTGTAATTTTATGGTACTACTGTCATATGTGCATTCCTGTTATGACTATATTATATATTCATCTTGTAGAATACTTAGCACATAGTGTCAGTTATCTCTTCAGTTGGAGAGTGAGAATGTTACTGTAGTATAAGCCTTTAATCATCTACTCTGTGTTGTAGGTTTTCTTTGTTCACTTGTTTTCTTTTAGTGCTGGGAGTCAAGAACAGGAAGTTTTGCATGTTATACAAGTACTCTACCACTGATAAATATTCTTTTTCCCCATGTTAGAGTTTTAAAATTTTTTTTTTTACATTTTATGCATTGTGTGTATGTGCATATATGTGTTTGGTCATATGCATGTCAAGGTGTGTGTGTGGAGGTCAGAGGACAACTTGCAGAAGTTGATATTTCTTTCNATCCTGTGAGTCCTGGGAATTGAACTCAGGTCATCAGACTTGGAAAAAGACATCTTTTCCATCTGAGCCATTTTCACCAGCCTGCAATACACACACACTCAAACGTACACACATACACACACCACACACACACACACACACACACACACACACACACACACAATTACATTTGTATACATTGGAAACTTTGTTGGATAATGTTAATAATTATTGGTTTCANACACACCACACACACACACACACACACACACACACACACAGAATTACATTTGTATACATTGGAAACTTTGTTGGATAATGTTAATAATTATTGGTTTCAATTATTTTAAAATATTTTAATATTTTTAAGAGATTATTACATTTAACATTTACCAAGAAATTTTGTTATTTGGGGCAATTTAGTTTTTCTATGTTTTCACTGTTTTTATTACTCTTCATCCCTTGTCATCTTTCATCTTTTCAAGATTTTTTTTTTGGAACCTGAAGATCTTTTGTTTTCTAAAATTCACATTTTAAACTTTTGCTTGAAAATGTCTTTTGTTCACTTTATTNTTGCTGTGTGTATGGGGGGTGCTTGTCTTTCACCATATTTAAGATAGGGTTTGTTTGTTGGTTGCTGCTTCAAGCTTCCAGGGATTCTCCTGTTTCTTGAGGTAGTAACATTGTGATTACAGGTTGCNTAACTGGACTTAGCTTCTTAAATAATTTCTATGGATTCGAGTATATGTATCCAGGCCTGGGCTTCAAGTGCCTCACCCACTGAGCCATCTACAACAGCCCATCGTATTATTAGAAAGTTGTCTGTATGTGATTAATTATAAGTCGACAGATTTTTAAAATTTCAGTACTTTAAAGAATAATTTTATTGACTTAATTACTTGAGAACAGTATATCAGCATACAGCTAGTTCAGAAGTAATTTGATTGCTTTTCTTCATACTAATTCCTTTTACTGGCCGTAATATGTTTACCATGTCTTTTGTTTAGTTTCACTATAACTGTGTATGTGTGTCTTGCTTTAGCTTTCAGCTCACTTCCTTTCTGCTAAGCTCCTTATTTTGTGAGCTGTATTGATGTTGAGTTTTTACTTTCCTGTATTACAATGTTTTATATTTTCCTTATATTTTTCAATTCCAGTGTATTTTTTATGTTCTTTTTATGATTTCCTTTTCTCTACCAATTCTAAATTTCATTGTAGCCCCTTTTACCCAATTTAGTTATTTTTATAAACTGTAACTTCATTGTATATACCCTCAGTGGATTTATTTCTATTGTCTCTGAGGGTAATGTAGCATAATTTTAATCTAGTTTCAGCAGTTGAAGTCCTGTTTTGTTTTTTACACCATCAACATTTTTCCAGTCTGAACATCCCAAGCTATAATACTCCAAAGTTCTGTACCTTTTTGAGTGCTTACTATGATGCCACAAGAAGAAAGTTCCATACCTAACCTCATAAAACTAGTTTATAGTCAAAATGAAGGTACACTAATAATGTTACATAAAATATGTTTCTATAAATATGTAAATATTCTAAAATAAAAATTCAAAAATACTTCTGCTCTGTAGCGNTTCTGGTAAGGAATAGTCAACCTCCAGGATATCTTAGTAAGAAAAGGTTGATTACCATTACTAGAATAGGAATTTTCATCTTATTCCCATATACCAGAGCATCAGGAGAACATTTTTTTTCCTTCTTTCTATTGTATGTGCAAAGTAAATTAAGACACATTCCTATAAGGCTTCACTATTCATCATTAAAAAGCCCTTTCTCTTCCTTTTCCTTTTGCTGTTATGTGTTTCTGAAACAATGTTCCACTTTCTCATATATGTAGCTCATTTTTACTGGTATATGCAGCTCATTGTCTTTCTGTCCTGAACTCATCATCTGTGCCTATATGAGTCCAGAACTGCAAGTGTTACAACTAAGAAGGGAAAGGTGTCCTGGTAGTCAGGAGCCAAGGAATACCACAAAGTCACACCACACAACAACCCTCATACAAGAGGTTTATTGGGAAAGACACAAGAGGGTGGCTGCCTCTGCTCAGGAGAGAAGTAGCAAAGAATTGAGCAGGAGCAGGCTGTATATAGTGTTGAGGGGGAAGCCTTACAGGGTGGCCTGATCTAGGGGCAATTTCTGCCTTCCCAGTGCTGGGATTAAAGGCACGCACCACCACATCCGACTCTAAGCTTTTCTTTACTTTCTTTTCACAAGTTGGAAACTTAGCTGGGTGGGATTTTGCCTTGAGGTCACCACTCGATTACTTCCATTTCTTAATCTGTTTACCTCCTTGAACACAGGACTTAGTTCCATTCTACTTTTTTGGTGTTTATTTTCTCCTTAAACTTTACATTTTGTCATTTACTCTGCTCAGCTTGATCCTTTTCATTGTAATTCTTAATGAGAGTTACCATTAATAACTATACAACAGTCTCTGTTAGACTGTTTTGAGATTTCTTCTGCAAAGGAATTAATCCAAAACTTTCAGTTTAGCCTCAGGTAAACTTTTTTGACAAGGGCAAAATATCTTCTTCACCAAAATATCACAAGAATGATCTCTAGGCAATACACTAAAATTCTTCTCCTCTGTAACCTCCTGAGTAAGCCTCCCCCTGCCCCACAGTTCATCAAATCACATTCAACACTACTNTCTTCCATGCTAGTGTGGCAGTGCTTCAGGTGTTGAACAGCTTTTCTAATCCACAGCCCCAAGATCCATATTCCTTCAAACAAAAGCATAGTCAGGCAATCACAGCAATACCCACTCCTGGTACCAACTTCTGTCTTAGTTAGGGTTTCTATTGCTGTGAAGAGACACCATGACCACAGCAACTCCTATAAAGGAAAACATTTAATTGGGGTGGCTTGCTTAGAATTCAGAGGTTCAGTATATTATCACCATGGTGGGGAGCATGGTGGTGTGCAGGCAGACATGATGCTGGAGTAGCTGAGAGTGCTACATCTTTCAGTCAACAGTAGGTTAACTGAAACACTCGTCAGTGTCCTGAGCATGGACACTCTCCCCCACACATTAGGTGAAATTACGATTTTATTCAAAGCCCACCCCCACAGTGATACACTTCTTCTAACAGAGCCGTACCCACTCCAACAATGTCACACCTCCTAATAGTGTCACTCCCTGTGANCTTATGGGGGCCAGTTACATTCAAACTACCACAGTATCCAAACCATGCTTAAGGGTAGGCCCTCTGCCCAGCTGTAGATGACCAACACAAAATGAACTCCATGGTATTTTTATAGACTTTTGTCTCAAAATCCTTTGTTTGGGTAGGTTTGTTACTGGTCTTTTGCTTATATTATGGTTTCTGATTTTGTGTTTTTTATGAGTTTTGTGTTGCTTGTGCTTTTTGTTTGTTTAATTTTTTAAATTCTGGTTTGTCTCTTTTGTTTGCCTGTTTGTTTTCTTTCTTTTTTTCCTAATTTATTTTTATTTAATCACAAAGAGTGCAACAAAGTTCCATAATATTTGTCATACTTCACCTCTGTTTTGGTCATTATGGAATAGTGAAATTGAAAAGGCAAATGAAACAGTGCGATCTGTCATAGAGTATATATAGCAAGCCTAATGGTCTTCTCATATGAATAGACATATATGACTATTATTTCAATAACACATGCTGAAATTTGTAAATATAATGNCTTACTTTTGTCTAAAATTATGGAAAGACATCTTCCCACCATATAGTGAAGTACCAACTTCATACTTCTGTCTCCTGATTCACAACACATCCTGATACCATCTTTAAGTACTGGGTTAAGTACTGATTTCTTATAGGCCTACAGAACTAACTGGGTTAAGTACTGACTCCTTAGAGGTCCACAGAACTATGCTTTTAAACTTGTTTGTTTCTAAAGGGAGAGAAAAAAGAAGGACATAGAATTGGGTGGGTGGGAAGGTGAGGAAAAGTTGGGAGAAGAAAACCGTGATAGATTACATGAAAAGGTTATTTTAAATTAGCTCTNTATATATAGTTTTAGTTTTCTACAAGAGATTCTCACTTAAAGGTAGCCCTGCCCAACAGAAAATGAACTCAGTGGTATTTTTGTAGACTTTTTGTCTCATATTGCTTTGTTTGGCCAGATTGTTTTATTTTTTAATTTTTTTTGTCTTACTGGTCTTTTGCTTATATATGAAGGTTTCTCATTATGTATTTTTCTGATTTTGTTATATGTATATACATATATATATATACACACACACATATATATATATATAGAGAACAGTCTTAAAAGTGCATATAGATGAAACATTGTCATAAATAAGGCCTTGTTTGGATTAGTTGGAGACTAATATGAATAGGAAACAGAAAGTAGTCAAAATGACTAGAACAGAAAGGGGGATCACAGTCTGAAATGGGGTCAGAGAAACAGATAGAGGTTTACCTCTGCAGGGTCTTGTAAACCAGGTTAAGGATTTTGTTCTCTATCTTAAGAATAACAAAGGATACCTTTGAAGTATTTTAATCTGATGGGTGACATGATCAGATTAGTGTTTTGAAAAGATCACTCCAGCTGCACTGTGGAGTACAGATTGCAGAGATAAGAGTGGTGAAGAGAAGCCAGATAAGGAGCACAGTAATCGGGCAGAGATGGAAAAGTAGCTTGGTCCAGGGATTTGGCATTGAACACATCAGTATGTGGACTAGAAACATCAATGGCAATCAGTTGACTTTATTCAGAATAACTGGGAGATTTCTAGTCTGTACACCAGAATGATGCTGTTACTTTTTGTAGGCTAGAGTTACTGTGGAAGAAATGATGCTGTAAGGGGTAAGACCACACATTTATCTTTGACATGCTGAATTTCTAGAACATTTAGAACGTTCATGAGGGGGGAATAAAAAAAGCTGGAAAATATATAATTGTAGAACTCAGGAGAGTTCTGCTCTAGAGTCAAATTTTCAAGTCCTTTCTGTTTTAATTTTTTAGGTATTTTATCAGAAATAGACAATTATAGAGACTTGCAAAAAGGGAGGCTACAGTTGCCAAAGCAATATTTCCCATATGGCATGATTAAATCACAGTCTCTACAGGATCTGATCCTTGAGCCACAACAAAGATAAGTGCATTGTGCTATGGATTACTTTGGATGCTGTTGAAACAAGTCTGGCACTATTGTTCTTACTGGAGATTGCAAAGATGAATAAGACACGGTCTTTGATCTTAAGAAACATCCATCTAGTTAGAGTCAGACACACTAATAATGAAACAATGTAGTGTGAGTACTGTGGCGGAGATGTCTGTTATATTAGGGATGCATGTTGAAGTTACAGACAGCTAACCCCAAATTAGATAACCAGAGAAGGTTTTCTTTAAGTGGTGACAACCAAGCTATCTGGAAGAGCATAGAAGAGCTAGGTAGGAAAAGGAACTAGGAACAGGAAACACAAAAACATAATTAAGGCAAGAGAAATCAAGGAATGTTATGAAAATACTTTTATAATCCTCTCCCCCACACATTAGGTGAAATTATGATTTTATCATTAAATACTAATAGCCCAGAAGATTCTTCTGGAAACAAGAGGAAGATATCAAACGTTGTTGGTTCTTCCACTTCCCCTTTCTGCTTTCTTTTCCTGTTTCCCTCTCTCCTCTCCTTCAGTGAGTAACACTTACATAATATTATATAAAAGCATATGTAAGCCTCATCTGCCAAATCACTTCCTAAGATCATGTACCCTTATTTATTCATCTCTTAGCCATTCTCTTCTCAGAGATATTTTCATTAAAACTATAAGCAAATACAATGATATATTTTAAGGTATATATTTTTTTAAGATTTTTAGTTCATTCTGGTTAAAAATAAAATAAAGGAAGATATAGGAAGTGCTACAGGAGTTTTAATTGAGAGATTTTATACCAAAGAAACAGCACTAAGAAGAAGGCATTGGTGGCCCAGGGACCACCTAGGAATGTTGGAGTAAGTAGTGTTGAGAGTAGTGACAAAGCCTCTGAGCTAGTGGCAGCTGAGAAAGAAGGAATGATATCACTTGGCTTTGATGTGACCTAGCTTTAGAATCTTCCCAGTTATCGAATACAGGATGATAATGTAGAGGCACTAAGGGTGCAGGTTGGAGCATTGTTTAAATGTGGGAGTCAGAGTATGGTTTATCCATGTAATGAGTGACAGGAGTTAAAACAGAAGGTTAACGTCACATCTTGCTTATTAATAGCTCTTGCACAGTGTCTTAGAGGCCTGGCTCCAGGTTCTTTCTTCCGTTTATTAGATCTGTGATCTCTGACAAGCTAATCTGTCTGTCTTCTTTTCCTTCTGGAAAAGGAATAAACATAGCTACTTCTCAGGATAGAGGAGGTAATGTGTATGGAAGGGTTTGTATTGGGAAGCTGTTTAATCATTTGAAGGGAGAGAAGACAGGAAACTAGTAGAGAATGATATATGTCAAGTTATTTTGATAACTGGCCAATAGTTGGCTTGTAAAAGACCACTTGAGTTTCTTGAATTCAATCTATCTGCTGTACACAGTAGGGGACTAGACTCAGTGATAACCCACACATTCCAATTCTGGGCTGATGCCAGACCTAGACATCTTTGAATCTAAAATTACATGTTTTATAAGGTAGATTTCAGTATGAAAACTTCAATTCTCTCTGGTAGTATTAATTTCTTGATTTATATTCGTTAAAGCTAATACCATTTATCTTTATACACATAACTTTATTATATATTTAAAGTTTATTTTCATATGACTATTTCCTTGTATAATTCCTTGTGTTGCTGTTTGAACCATAAAAGATACTTATTATTTATATCTTTTTTAAAATGGTTATCTTGTACTTTTGAGACTATTGTTTGCCTTGCTCCTTTTAATCTGCCTATGAGGAATCCAAGCTGAATGATAGGGAGCTGTGAAAATCCAGTTAGTGTGAGCTGTAATCTTTTTACTGGCTTCAAGTAGTTAGAGTACCATGCAGACACCCTGCAGATAACTAAGTCAGAATATACAGTAATCACCTCAACATGGATCCTGCCTTTGCTGTGGTAAAACTATAGTAAAAACCACTGACAAACATGTACTTTTTAGAAAAATATTGGTCATGATATCAAATAAATGAAGGTTAAATATTAAAGGCTGTATTTGCAGGTAGATAACCAAGTATTTGTGAAAAGCATTGATTTCTGAATATTTGGTATTATACAGTGTTTATGATATTCTTTGACTGTCATAAAGAGGGAAAGCAGCATTAGAAAAAGAATATTGTTAATNCTCTAATCTTTCAGTTGTCTTCTACTTGTGATATTATAAATTGAAAACAAGAACCATTAAGATAATCAAGCTTTTCTCCTATAGTAAAAGACAAGAAGACAGAACGTGGCTCCTCTGTGTTTTTTTTTTTTTTCTTATAAAGAAACTGGTTCCCTAATGCAGTTTATTGGATTTCTCAGCAAAATATTCTCTAATAACTTTGTCAAGTGATACTTTTCTAGGTTTGCAAGCTGATGGGCTTTTGTTTGTTTTCAGTTAACAGGTCTCGCAGTCATTAGACTTGGCATTAGAGAGATAAGGAGTATGATGAGCAGTATGCTGATGCCTTGTCCTCACTTCATTAGCTTCCCGCTTTCTAATACTGCCATTGGCGATGTTCCCGTGAGGCTGTACAACAAGGGAGACTACTTCGGAAGCTCTTCTCCTAGTGTTGCTGTTAGGACTCTTCCCACACCAGGAGTTTGTAGTCACAGTCATTTAGTAACCCCTGCTGGTCAGCATATTGTTCTGAAGCAGACTTGAACTTCTTTGTTTGGAAAGAGTCACAGGGTCTCCTCTAGGACAAAGGTTTCCTACAGTATGTGACTCACACAGGTTTATTGTTTTACTTTAGGCAACTTTGTAGTTTCAACATATGGATACCCACATTTAGTTAAAAACCAAAACCAAACCCCAGATCCTGAGGACTGTGGTTGCTAGCCCACATTCTACATATTAATTTTTTAAAAAGCCCTTGTATTATAAAAATAATCAAATATGTCAAAAGTGGTAGAATGACCTTAATTTATCTATTTTTCACTTCATCAGTTTTCAGTCTTTGACTGTTTTAGATGTATCAGTCATAGGAACTTTAAAAAAAACTGTTAATATATTACCTAACATCTTTCTGAAAGTTTCAAAAGCCATTGTCTCTTGGGGAAAATTANAAGTTTTGGTGTGCCTTTAAGTTAATATTATAATATTATACAATTGGTGGATTAGTATTCTCATTTACAGTTGGAGCACTGTATTTGATAAAAAATGGTTTTATAAAAATACTGAGACATTTGGGATAGAGGCAGGAGGATCTCTGAGTTTGAGGCCAGCCTGGTCTACATAGTGAGCCCCAGGACAGCCAGGACTGCACAGAGAAACCTTGTCTCAAAAAAACCGAAAACCAGGCATTTGCTAATAGTATTACCTACCATTATCCAACTTCTGATATTTATAACCATAATTACCTCTATTGTCAGCATCTACTTTAAGATTCACATTTTAAAAAGTTAATAAGCTGAGCTTGAGATGGTGACTGTAATTAATAACAATGTATTCATCACTTGGAATTCCTGGGAGTTGATTTTAAGTGTTTTTAAACACAGTAATGATAGACAGATGAAATGATGAATCTTGCAATATATATATTTATATTAAAAATATTTTGCTGTATAATGTCAGCACAAATAAGTTTTGTCAATTAAAAAAAAAGCAAGCAATATTAATTATCACCACCAACGAATATGTACCCCCAATCTCACCTCATATCTGGCTAGTGTGTATTCACTTCATCTCCACTGACTTATGCATTCCCAAGTCAGCGACTTTAATATTCCTTGTTAAAATGCCTCATCTTACTGAGACCAAATCTTACCTCTTTTCAATATTTATCTCCTTTTTATCTTTACTTTCCTCTTACCCAAATTAATTTTATTCTTTCTTACTGATAATGAAAGAGTGTCTTTGGTTGTATCATTTTGCTTCCCCAGATTGTAACTCTGTTCCTCTCTCTACTAAATAATAAAAAACAAGAAATATAATCCTTAACGCTCGCTTGGCTTTTCCTATCTTCCAGCATTATTCAATTTCTTTGCTCTCTGTTTCAATAGAATTTTGGTTGATTTTCTTTATTTAACTTCTTCATTTCCTATTCATGTTTTAACACATGTGAAATTCTGTTCTTACCACTCCAGTAAAACTGCNCTGTCAGTCAAGTGATGTGGTCTTGTTAGTTGCCTCCTGTTTTGTTAAATCCATTGACACTTGTTTCTTACTGATTTTTCCACCTTTGATTGTCCTGTGTTCCCTCCTTTCTTTTGGCTGACATCTCTTCCTCTCCTGATTTCCATTGCTCTCTCTTCTTGCTTTGTAGGTGTGGAGATCTGTTAATTGAGTCCACTATCTTCCCATTGACACTTTCTCTAGGCTGAGGTCTAGGAGACTTGTGTAGAGTTGTGTGCCTTTTTTATGCTGATGCANCCTTTTTTTGTAACCCGAGTTTTATGCTGATGGCATCTCCTGAGCACCAGGACTGATATTCCCATTTTGAATCACAATATGTCTTATTTTGGAATAGAGAATGGCTAAATCCATACTCATTTTTTCTTTCTCATTTCCTCAGGATAAATGTTCTGAAATTTAAAAATTAGAGAGAAAATTTCAGGACTGTCATCATAATACAGGCACAGTTTAAAATGAGGAAGCAGAAATAAAAAAGAGAATTGGCATAATTTTAACTGAGTATAAAGATATATTCATGCAGGTGCCTTTGTAGTCAAAGGCATCAACCATTCTAAGTGGTAACTGCTAAGTTGTAAATGAGCTCATCTGCTGTATGGACTGCTAGTATTATCTATTTATCATCTATCTATCTATCTATCTATCTATCTATCTATCTATCTATCTATCTATCATCTATTTATCATCTATCTATCTATCTATCTATCTATCTATCTATCTATCTATCTATCTATCTATCTAATTTCTATCTATAGCTGTGAGTACACATGGCACATCATGTGGCAGAAGATAACTTCCAGGGAAGAATATAAAAACTAACTTAAAAAGATGTGTGTGTGTGTGTGTGTGTGTGTGTGTGTGTGTGTGTGTGTGTGTGTGTGTGTGTGTAGGTCAGAGGACAACCTGCTGGAAAGAGTTGATTCTCTCCTTCCACAATGTTTCCTGGTGATCATACTCGGTTGGCCAGGCTTCCAGGTAAGTTCCTTTACCCACTGAGCCACCTTGCGAACCATCAACTAACTTTTAAACACTGAAAAACAACATAAAGAGAAAGGGTATCCTTCCTGACACAGTAAATACTTTGAAGTGTGAGTAGAAGAAAAAGAGGAACCTCTAATTTTTTTAACTAGGAAATTANTTATCATAAATTCCTTTCTTTTCTTCGACTGGAGGGAAGAAAAGTAAAAACTTCCCTAACTTGATCTGCTTGAATCTCTTTCCAATGATGTTTTTAATTGTTTTTATTTTCTTGAGATTATAATTATATCATTTCTACCTTCCCTTTCTTCTCTCCATCCTCTCTGATGCACCCCCAAATCTCTTTCAAATTCTTGGCCTCTTTTTCTTTAATTGTTGGGGTATGAGTGTGTGTGTGTGTGTGTGTGTGTATGTGTGTTTTCCTAAATGTATAAATATAACCAGATCAGTTTGTGTAATGTTACTTGTATGTTTATATTTTCAGGGCTGACTATTTTGTA
This sequence comes from Neotoma lepida, assembly GCA_001675575.1. Lineage (NCBI taxonomy): Eukaryota > Metazoa > Chordata > Mammalia > Rodentia > Cricetidae > Neotoma > Neotoma lepida. The sequence goes on along the minus strand of LZPO01097288.1, from coordinate 8,158 downwards.
TTGCGTAATGAATTGTGTGCATTCTCCCTGGGGAAGACTAGTTCTTCTGTTCTTAGCATTCTTTAGTTGCCTGAATTTCTTTGTCTGGGGTGAGGCCTTGTGAAATTTTCCCATTTACAGGTTAGCATGTGTACTGGTATTGTCCTTGTTCAGGTTGTTTAGGCAGCCATATTGGTGACATTTCTAGGAGACACAATTTCCCAACAAGCTTCCTGTTCTTCTAGCTCTGACGGTCTTTCTGCCCCCCCTCTTCCTCAATGATCCGTGAGCCTAAGGTGCAGAAGTTGTGTTGTAGATGCATCAGTTGGCAATGGGCTTCCCAGCTGTGCATTTTCATCAGTTGTAGTTTAATGTAATGCTCTCTGTCTGTTGCAGAAAGCAGTTTCCTTAATGAGGGGTGAGATTTATCTTCATGTAAATGGATAAATATTTAGAATGTAGTTAGGGAATATGCTGGCTTAGTAAATTGGCAGTTGTTGGTTTTCCTCCAAGGTCCATAACTTCACTAGCCCTGGGTAGCTGGCTAAGTTTCCAGTTCCAGGCATGAAATCCTTCTTGTTGAATGAGCCTTAAAACCAATTAGAGAGCTGTTGGTTATCACCAAGATATGTATGCCACTATTGTATCCTTTGGGTTATCATGCCAAGCTGATCATTGTTGGGGTATGCCACTACTGTATCCTTTGGATTATCATGCCAAGCTGGTCATTGTTGGGGTTCATAGACTTTATAACTGGGTAAGACTGCTGATTGCTTCCTTCCTTTGGAACATTTCATTGTGCCTTCTGATACCATGAAGAGAGGAGGCTTTCAGGTCATATCCTGCTTGGGTCCTCTTGGTCCTGTGTCTGAAGTGCATTGTATCTTCTGCAATAGGGACGTATCTTCTATCTTTGGGGACAGGGGGCAACCAAGGGCAAAAGCAACAGTCTGTAATGTTTTGGGGATCTCTTGGACAGCTCTGACCAACAACTCAAAAAGGGGTTTCTTAATGCCTGGTGTAGGGGTCTTATTAGTCTATGGCTCTTGGGGGACCGTTACCAGCTCAGATGGGAAAATTTTATCATTTAGACTGTGTATGTATATGTATATACAGACTTACATTATTGGTATTTTAGGTAAATAGTTAATACTATGATTCCTTGTGACTTTCTTAGACATTCTTTCTGTTGTTTTGTCTTTATCTCCCCTCTCTAATTAAAGCCCCCTGTTTTTCCCATTTGGGCCTTCAGATTATTTTTAGCCTTTTATTCTACTTTGTTGGTCCTTGTCCCCACCATGGTTCCTTTTTACTTTTCTTGTTTCTGCAGTTTCTCCAGGTTGTATACTCACATCTAAAGATTGGGAGCTAGGAACTTCAGATGAGGTAGAACCTGTGATGTTTGTCTTTCTGAGTTCAGGGTACTTCTCTCAGTGTGAATTTTTTCTAGTTCTATCTCTTTACCTGCAAAATTCATGATTTCATTTTCCTTTACAGCTGAATATCCTCTGAATATCATGCTATAGTGTGTGTGTGTGTGTGTGTGTGTGTGTGTGTGTGTGTAACATGTTTTCATCATCCATTTGGTTTGTCAGGTTGAAGGACATTTTGGCTGTGTCCACATTCTAGCTGTTGGGAAAGGAGTAGTAATGAACTTGCCTTAGCAAGTATTGGTGGAATAGGCTGCTGAGTACCATTATATTTTGAACTACCTATCTTTATGTGATTTTTTTCTACTCTCTTTCTTCTTACCTTTGCAAAAACAATCTTTGTTTCTTTTAATAATGGGAACATACCTCAGTACAACAAGGGGAATTGTAGATTGTTATGGTAGAAGCATATCTTCAGAGGGCCAGTCCAGCTTTGCAGATAAGTGAACTGAGGACACCAGCTGTTAAGTGAAATATTTTCCCAACATAGCCTAGCAAGGTAAGACTTTTGACATACTAAGTTGTGGAGTTGTGTACTCATATCTCATTGAAGGTAGGAATATTTTTTCTACATAGAGATTTTGTGTCTCCACAATATGACTAATAATATATGACAAATAAANATACTAACCAAAAAGTGCAGTGCAGGTTCAGCCAATTGCTGTGCTTTCTGCTACACTCACTGCCTCGTGGTACCTGATTAACTTCCATTCCCATTCATCACTGGTATTTCTGTAATTACTGCCCAGAGCCAAAGGGGTTTCCTTGTGTTGATCAAAAAGATTTACATCTTTTTTGACTCAGAGGCTATTAGAAGGCACTAGGATAGATTACAATAGAATTATTACAGGTGAGCTAGTGAGTTGTCAGAGCATTTACATAAATTTAACCAAAAGAATTGTGAGAGAAAAATATCTTATTCTTAATAGGAAAAAAAATTGGGGGTAGGGTACTGAACTGTGATTAAAAACCCCATGAGAGTTCCTAAAACCCTTTTAAACATACTAAAATTAGACACTAAAAATAACAGCTGGAGCTGGCACCATAACTCAGCAACAAAGGTGCTAGCTGCCCAGCANTGCAAGCCTGACAACCTGAATTTGTTTTCTGAACCACAAANTTGTTGTTGGACCTCCACACGCATGCTGTGGCACTTGTGCCCATACCAAACCACCACTACACACAAATTGCTCTAAGGAGAGTAATAGCTATATTTAAAGTAAGGATTGTATCAAGAGTCAGTCAGAAACTGCATTATAGTCAGTCCTTGACTTGTTATATAGTTCAGCTTACATCTTTAAAAATTATGATGTTCAAGGGGCTTACATTCAGCAAAAGCCATACTTTGACTTTTGCATTNTGAACATTTTGAGGTTAGCAGTATGGAGTATTGTACTCTTTTGTACTCAGCAACAGTGAAGATGCCGTTGCCAGAGAACTATGTAAGACATTAAGCACTGATGGTAGAAGATTTGCCTGTAGGGAAAAGGGACTGGCTAAAGAAACCCACCCTGACCCTGGAGCCCAGGACAAGGCAGAGATGGCTCTGATCTGAGCTGGACTGGCACACAGAAAATCTTTGCTGAGAATTCCCACATAGTGGACTGAGCAAAGAGAGAGCTAAAAAGTAACACTTCGCTCTGGAGCTGGAGGAGATTGCTACATTGCCCAAATATAAGCTCATGGAAGAGTTCTGATTTAGTCTATGGTGCTTGGTAGGTGAGGTATATCAAACGCATTTCCACTTTATACATACATCTTAATGATGATTTATTTAGATGTAACCCTATTGTACAATGAAGATAATCTGTGATTATCTGAGTGGAGAGAATTTCTATGGATAATTGGGAAGACAGATCTAAGCAGATGATAGAGAAGAAAGCACAGGCAACAGAGTAACAGAAGGGAACAGATACCAAGCTCAGGNAAACAAAGACAAGCGGTTGAAGTCCTTAAGACAGCCAAGGAAGGGAGCACACTTGATACTTGGAACTCAGACCTCTGAAGAGAAGGTGTTACTCAGTTATGTCAAAAAAGGGCAGCTTACAGGCTTGTGGGAGAACTCCATAAATACAGGCACCAGACCTCTCAGAAAGGGGAACTGGCTGCTAATGCTTCTGAGGGAATATAGTTATTTTCAGTTTTGGAGAATGGAGGTGACAATCTCAGAAACTGGAAGTACTTGTGAGTTATTGCCTCTGAATAGTAATNGCTTGAACAACTCTGACAGAAACAGCAAGTAGAGAAAGTTTCTCCAAATAACCTGTTTTCTTCTAACAACCTATCCTAAGAACCTAATAGGGGAACTATGAGAAGAGGAATGGCATTTACAAAATCCCTGCCTCAGTGTGCTGTGGCTGAAGTCATACCTTAGTAATTAGTATAAACATTAATTGCCAGTTTTATCCCATTTTACTGGACCTCAGTTCTCTTTGCTGAATATTCCTAGTAGGTTTTAAGAGCTGTTAAGTTACATGGCTGAGTAGATCTTTTTCACTCTGTGTGCGTGATGTTATTTTATAGAATATTACTTATGCTTTGCCCATAGTAATACCATGGTAAAATTCTTGGCTTAGTAACTCTTTTCTTGGGATCAAAGCAATGGCTCAGCAGTTAAGAACACTGGCTGCTCTTCCAGAGAACTTGGGTTTGATTCCTAGCACTTACANGGTGGCTCATTATTATCTGTCACCCTAGTCCCAGGGGATCCAATTCCCTCTTCTGGCTTCCACGGGCACCAGGAATGCAAGTAACACTTTGATATCAAGTGCCCTGAATGCCAAGTTTACCTTTCTCTACATGTTTTTATTGCAAAACTTCTATTAATTTTTCCCTCTTTTCCTTCTCTTTCCATATCCCCTCTGAATATGAGTGAATACTTATGGTGTCCATAACATTATTTACTTATATACTTGTGTATATATACACACTAAAGCCAAAATGGTGATGATAGTGAAATACACATATGAGTAATTAGATGCTTTTGGGATTTTGTGAAAGGAGTCCTGGAGTTTGAGAAATATGACTTTGAGGCAGTGATGTCCACTTTCATTTCTTCATTGTCATCACAAGAAATTATTAATTTAAAAATATTTAATTATCATTAACTGGAGAGAGATACTAACAGAATTTAACTTGAAAGTGTATTGTTGGGTTCAGTTTAGCTTTGGAGGGCTAAAACCATTGTAGTTACTAAGAGTTCTATTTTCCTCACCAAATCAATTTCCAACAGCTCTGGAGGAATTATTAGCATTGTGGACAATACATGCTGTGTATTGTGAGACTTTGGATCTAGTTCAAACTTATTTATTGAATAGAGACAATTATTGAACAAAGATCACATTATCCTTCTCTCTTCTTCCTATCTTCCAAAGAAATCAGATTTCTAATTTTCTTTTCTTCTTGGCATGCATCAATTATGTATAGTAATAAGATTCCTAAAGACATTTTGATATAAGTAAATCATGTATTTTGACCATATTTATCTCTATGCCAATCCCCTTCCTTTCTCTCCCCTCTCCTGATAGGTTTCTTGTGTCTCCAGTCTTACTTCTACTTTCTACATCAACTTTTATGTTTTGTGTGTGATATAGATCTAATGTTCACAGTAAGAGAAACATAGTATTTGACTTTCTGATTCTGAATTTTGCTTAATATGTTGCTCTCCACTCACATCTATTTTCCTGCACAAGATATAATTTCATTCTTATTTATATCTAAATTGAACACCATGTGTACATATACTGCATTAAAAAATTCATTCATCTGTTGACCTAGGGTTTCTACTTCTGTGATAAAATGCCATGACCAAAAGCAACTTGGGGAGAAAAGGTTTTATTTCATCTTACACATCCAGGTACTAGTCCATCACTCAGGGAAGCTAAGGCAGGAACCAAATCAGGACAGGAACCTGGAGGCAGGAACTGATGCAGAGGCAATGGGAGAGTGCAGCTTATTGGCTCACATGTCAAGGCTTGCTCAGCCTGCTTTCTTATACCAGCCTAGGAGTGGCATTTCCTCTCACATCAATTGTCAATCAAGAAAGCACAAGCCAGACTAGTGGTGGAATTTTCTCAATTGAGGTTCCCTCTTCCAAACTGACTCTAGTCTGTGTCACAATGACATATAACCAGCCAGGATAGTAATTTTTTTCCTCATTTACTGGAATTTTCTGTATTTGTCTCTTTTTCTCTTAGCATGTGTACGCAGTTATACACATACTCACATACAGAGTAAATTTCTCTATTCCCTTTACTCTTAACTATTTCCTTGTACTTTCATAAATGACATTTAAAAACATATCAACAATATAATAATCAAAATCAATAATTGTGACATTTGTACATTATTATCTATTCAACATTGTACCATCCAGCAATTTATATTCAGTTAAGTTATATTCATTATTATATGTCCATGAACTTTACCTCCATCTGAGATCCAGTCCAGGATCATGTTATGGACCTGCTGTAATGTTCTTTACTCTCCTTTAATGTGAAATTTCTCAGGTTTTCTGTTTGGTTGGCACGTTAGTGTTTTTTGTTTGTTTGGTTTTGGTTTTTTGTTACCTTAAACATGCATGGGNCAGTTGATTTATATAGTTCATCAAGTTGGATTTGTCTAATACTTCTGCATGTTGATCCAGATTGTGAATTTTGGTAAGGACTATCTAAGAGTGNTGTATCATCTGAGTGTATCGTATCAAGAATCTTGATGTTGGTTTGTCCTGTTTACATCACTTCATTTCATCCAGTTGAAAGTTGACTTGGCCTCTGTAGTAGTCAGAGTTAAGGTACACACTGTTGCCTAAGTAAATAACATACATTTTCTCCATATGTAGTTCCCTTTTCTCATTTGGGGACCAGAACAAAACAAACTGGGCTTATTTGTTTAACATTGGTGAAGAGACTGAGTAAAATAAATGAAAAAATAACACAGATTTCTGTCCATTCACTTGCATTGATTTTAGATTTGTTTTCTATTTATTGTACTTGAAATCATTTATATTTTTTCAGACTACTTGTTCAATGACCCTATTTTACAATGAATTCAAGAGTTGTCATACAATCTTCTGTCAGAGGTTTTATTTTTATTTATTTATGTGTGTGTGTGTTGTGTGTGTTGTGAATATTTCTGTGTGTGTACCATGAAGGGCATAAGAGGGTGTAAGATCCCTTGGAGTTAGAGGCAGTTGTGAGCTGCCTTGTGTGGGTCCTTGGAATCAAACCCAGGTCCTCCAGAAGAGTTGCAAGCACTTCTAGCCACCGAGCCAGCTTCCTTTCTGTCTATAATCTTAGTTTTAAAGTTTTAAAAACATTTTAATACTTGATTCCTTTTACTCATGTGATGCTGAGTCCTATTCATGTATATTCTTACTGTTCTTATTAGCTGTTTGAAGTGAAATCTGGAAAATACCATTATGTATATATTCTACCTACATGAATTCTAAATTATGAAACACATACAAAAATATTCTATAAATATACTTTCAAAGAGAATTTTACCTGAATGTGAGGACTGTCTACATCTTTTCCCTGTCTTCAGATAAACAGTTCTTAAAATATTAGAATATATTCTTTTAAAATATTTGTTATACAAGATTCCAGCTGCCTTTAGAAAGTTATTCTAGTATTTAACACACTCTAGAAATTCTTTCTTGTAGTTGAACTAAATTTGCATTTCTCTTTCTTCTTTATGGTAGAAATAAAAACAAAATAGTTACCAGTCTGCTTAAAGATGGCTGCCAGATTATTAAAGGCCTGCATCCTATTAAACAATTTTAACTTGAAGATAGCATTTTCCAACTTGGAAGCCAAATGTGTGACCCACTTGTGACAATCCCGATACTGTTTAGTTTGAAATCTAGAATGGAGAAAAGGCTAAGGGCTTTTTATTTATGGCCTATAACCTTTATGCCTTTAAAATAACAGAATCCTGTATTGACTTTAATCAAAGCAAAACTCAATCGTGTGTGTGTGTGTGTGTGTGTGTGTGTGTGTGTGTGTGTGTGAAAATGCTACTGACACACACTGACAGTAGTGGAGTTTTATAGAAATTTGGGCTAGAGAAAAAGTTTAAAAATCAGTGGTTTCATTTGCCACTTAATTTTCCAATTGCCATTATTTTCTCAAAATACTCAGTGCTTTAATAAAAGAGGTAGAAACTCTAAGCATGATAAATAACTGAGTGAAAGAACAAAGAAAGCTAAAAAGTGGTAAAGATGCCATCAAAAAATAGACTAATTAGAATATGGCAGGAATAAGACTGTTCTTTATCCATAGTGTAAAATGTCACTTAATAATCCATCTTTCTTATTTGGTGTTTTGATTTGTAACTCTGATTTTAACTTTTCATGAGCAGAAAGTGCTATAATTGAAATAGGCATCTCTCTCTATGTCTGTCGTATTTTGTCATTATACAATTGTATCATGTTTCATTTTATTCTTAAAACATTAGTTTATTATCTACTGCCTAAATTATAATTTATGTTTACTTTCAGAAGGATTGGGCACATTCTTAAAGGTCATTAATAAATTAGAGAAACAAAGTCGTAACTGTTCAAATTTTAACATTCAGTATAAATAAACTAAGGTCATTAAGTTGTATCATATTTAATAGAAAGTATTCCTGTTTTCTGACANTTTGTTTATTATTTTCATTCTGCAAAAATAAACATTATATGGGATATTATACATAAAGCTCGTTACTTATAAAATTGTTGACTGTAAACCTATAGGTGTGTGTGTGTG
>LZPO01097287.1:75532-88186 GCA_001675575.1 Neotoma lepida | reverse complement strand
TGATGAACATACATGGCAAAATTTTTAATGAACATAAATGATAACAAAGATTTAGAAGAAATAAAACTCTTATTTTCTTTCATGTCAAAAGCTGATCCAAACACCAACTAAGTATAAGTGATTATATTAAGCAGAAATCATTAAGTGCTAGAATTATTAGTCGTGGATAATAGAGCTCAGATAAGTGTGCTCCTTTCCTTGCCAAGCTGAGCTAGGTACTTGTGGTGGGGNACATGGACATGTGGAGCTTAACTTCAATCTGTCCACNGTTCAGACTCCTACCTTCCTAAGGAGCGCTCTTTAGATACTCGACTGAAACACTTTCAGTAGATCCCAACANTTTAACCAGCGGAATATTGATAGCTTCTATGTTATGAACAATCAGATCATTATCATGAAACAAAAATAAAAAACACCAGCATAAGAATAAGATCACAGTGGATCAATGACTTTAAAATATAGTAAAATGAGCCTTTGGGGCTTACTTTAGCTTGAACACAATATTTCACAACAACGTTTAGATATACTACACATAATCTGACTTTTTAGGTATAAGGATATCTGAGTATAAAGATGAACATTTTACCAAAGTTTAATGCTTAAGAGAAAATATTTAAGAGTATATAACAGACCAGCAAAAACAGTCACACAGAGATAATCTGCAAATATCTCTTCATTCTATTTTACACTAACAGGTAATTTACAGCTACATTTAGAAGGTCTGTCCTAATGAAAGATGACCCTACCTGTGCTCTAAGGCAACCCAAAGGGAAGGGGGCTGTCCCTATACTAGCCACCTTCTGTTAATCAGCTATAACTTTAGATGAGCACCATGTTTTCTTTGTCACAATTTAGACCTGCACTTCTCTCTAGCATGGACAATGACATACTAGTTATACTCATGCCCTTGACTCCAACTTCTCTCCAACTACAATCTCATAACACTAANGGATAGGGACCTGTATTTACAATCTAATTTTCCAGGTGGATCCAATTGTTTGCTCATGGTTCAGGTCTAGCACACACTTCCCTACAGTCTGTAGACATGATGAATGTGGATTTGTCCTAAATTTAGCATTCTCTTCCTCCGACATTCCCCTTTAAAATCAGGAGTTATATCTAGACATTGCTTTGGAGCAAGAGTAACATACCTTCTAAAGTCTATTAACTAACCATCAGCTATGCCCTATCCATTTATTTACTTGTTTACTCACTATTAAAGGTTAAATTTCAGTTTCTTACCTTGTTAGTATAACTCTTGTTAACAATAGAACTGATGTCCTAAGANAGTCTGGCCATAGCAGATCCTCCAGTGAGACCTTCACTGATTCACTGATTCACGGAATCTTAGTATTAACTTAATGAAAGAACAAGCGCTTCACGTCCTTATTCTGTGGCTTTTTAGTTTATTGTAGATCTGTTCTACATAATATAGAAGGCTCTGTTTAAGAAGCAGAAGCCACTGGAGAGATGACTCAGCAGTTAAAGGCACTGGCTACTCTTCCAGAGGTCCTGAGTTCAATTCCCAGCATGCACATGGTGGCTCACAACCATCTATAAATGGTATCTGATGCCCTCTTCTGGAGTGCAGGCAAACATGCAAATAGAGCACTCATATACATAAAAAACCCATGCTCTGCTGCCTTGCTCCCCAAGGAAGGCATTCCTTAACCTGAGGAGTCTCAGCTATGCAAGGAGATCATGATGCAATCCCTTAGCTACTACAGCAGGATTGTAGTCAGTCAGGGAATCATGTGCCATGGAGCCAATCTGACAGTGGCTTTCCCCGTAGAAATTCAATAAATTAAAATCAAATAAATAAATAAATAAATAAATAAATAAATAAATAAATAGAAGTGGAGCCAATCTGACAGTGGCTTTCCCTGTAGAGATTCAATAAATTAAAATAAATAAATAAATAAGTAGAAAGAAAAGAAGTAGCAGCAGCAGAAGCCACCAAATTGTAGAGAAACTTCAATGCTATATCCAGAGGCTTTTTTTCTTTTCCAGACAGGGATTTACTAAAAGCATTTAGCTGGGAAGTGACTTGTAAAACCAGAACTTGGAAAGATTTATGATATTTTAGCAACAGGAGATGAACTAAGACTGAAGAGACAGTGCTATAGTAGTCTAGGTGTGAAGTAAGGTCATGAGATGGGGACAGGATGGGAAGCAAACAGTTAAGAGAGAGACACTGACAGCTGTTGGTGACTGGATGTAGGAGAGAGACACCGACAGCTGTTGGTGACTGGATGTAGGAGAAGTTCAGTTTCCAGTGGACTGGAAATGATTCTGTCATTGATAGAAATGGGAAAATCTGGAGGGGTGATGCTCTTTTAGGGGAATGTGAATTTGAAAGTAGAGGAAGGTATGAAACAGAAACAGCAAATTTTCTGAATTTTTTTCTGAATTACATGACCTACACTTGAGATAGCTGAGACAATCTGTCCTGAAAAGCTGGTTGAAACAGTGAGTGAGAACTCTGCAATACTCCCAGGCCTGAGGCTTACTGACTCCACAGCTGCATTGGAAAAAGAATTAGAAATACAGATGGAGATTAGCTGGGGTGAATTAGGCGTTCAGAAAAAGAAGGATGACGACAAGTTGGGATAAAGTGGTGCTTTGTGAAAAAAGGATTTCTAGATCTTTAAAATTACATCTTTGGATGGAAGATACCCTATGGATTAGTACTAGCAATGACGTATGCAGGTTAATAGCACAGAACCAGAAAGGTTTAGTCATTCAGACTAACTCTGTCCTCTGGACTTAATGCACAGATGTGGCAGAAAGCCAAATGGAACGATTTTGTACTGGCAACCCATAATAGAGCGAGTGCTCTCCAGGAGCCACCCACCAGTCCACTCAAGGGTCATCTTCACACTGACAGGAGCTAAGAAGTCGTATGCCTTACTCTTGCTATAGNCTAATGGCACAATGTTGCATATTATCTCAAAGTGAATGGAAGAGACTATGTGGACCAGACTCTAGCTTCTCTGGTTAGGGTGTAAGGAAACTGAGTTTCTGAACTATGAAAAGATTTTAATTGAAATGTTTTTATACAGATTCATGTATGGATGAATTCTAAACATGGAGAAGTGTGTAAAAGCCAGATCAAGGTTGATTCTCATGGGTAACATTAAAGTATAGCATATGAAAAGGTGAACATTAAGAGAAAAAGAGAAAATTATATTTGGTTCACAGAACAAAAGAAGAACTAAAGTTCTTTCCATTTGTTAAAAAACAAACTCCCAAGTAAACTGTTACAAAAAGCAGAAAACTATGAGAAGCATCAGTATGTGCTGCATCATTTAATGCAAACGTTCTAAAAATCTGACCTTAAACTATGTTTTAACACAGTAATTTAAAGTTTGTTGTTGTTTTGAGTTTTTCGAGACAGGGTTTCTCTGTGTGACAGCCCTGGCTATCCTGGAACTTCACTTTGTAGACCAGGCTGGCCTGGAACTCAGAGATCTGCCTGCCTCTGCCTCCTGAGTGCTGGGATTAAGGGTGTGCGTCACCATGCCCGGGTGTAATTTAAAGTTTTTAAGATTACAGCTTACTAGTATATTTAAAAGATAAGAACTTTATGAGTATTTCTAAAGACTAACTTTAAATTATGGTACTTGAAAACAGTAATTACATAACATGGTTTACTAGTATATTCTCACAGTGCTTTGCTCAGACTAGAGAACTTATTGCTTATGTTTCCACATGTTTCTTTTTTTTTAATTCTGTTTTTAGAGACAGGGTTTCTCTGTGTCCTGGAACTCGCTCTACAGACCAGGCTAGCCTGGAACTCACAGAGATCTGCCTGCCTCTGCCTCCTGAGTGCTGGGATNAAAGGCATGCACCACCACGCCGAGGTCCACATCTGTTTCTTGCTTTGAGCCTTTCCAAGCTCACCCTGGGCCACAAAGAATGGAGCAGACATCAAGTGAATGAGTAAATAAAGGGATAGGGCACAGCTGATGGTTAGTTAGTAGACTCTGGAAGGAAGCTAACACAGAAGGATTGAAAGTTCAAGGCCTGCCTAAGCTATGGGCTATATAGTAAGAACCTGTCTCAAAACTCAAACTCAAGCGCGCGCGCGCGCGCACACACACACACACACACACACACACACACACACACACACACACACACAGCAAAACAAGCATGAGAAAAGAAAAGTACCTCCTCAGAAGACAGTGGGAAGCAGAGTGAGCTCAGGGCTGTCTGAAAGAAGATACTCATTAGGAAAAGAGTTTCTCAATGTCTTGAGAAAGGAGGTTAAGAATGAACCTCCAAACCTGAAGGATCTCCATGACACAGGACAACAGGAAATCCAAGAGGAGCCACAGTGAGAGCCCATTATTGGTGGTGTAGCAGAAGCCAGAGGGCTCGAGCCAGACCAATGACTGTGATAATGAACACTTNCGAGTAAAGATGAACGGACTAAAGGTAAACTGTGTGACTCAACGGGCCACACTATAGCTTCCACAACAAGATTATTCTTTTTGTTTTTGTTTGTTTTGTTTCTTTGGTTTTACGTTTTTTTTTTTAATTTGGTTTTGTTTGGGGGGAGGTTGCAAGGGCAGAGGGCAGATGTGAGGGGATGGAAGATAAGTGGGATCAGAATGCATGATGTGAAATCCACAAAGAGTAAGTTAAAAGAAAGAATGAATGAATGAATATGGGAGTGGAGAAATTACACAGATATAGGCCAGTCTTTCAAGAAAAAAAAAGTCTGTGTTAAGGTAAAGACAATGGGTGAGAGTGTGAGGTGTGGGCCTCTGTAACTATCAGAACTGTACACTTCTTTATGAGCTGAGTCAGAGTCTGGAGGGATGGATCAGCAAGACAAGAACAAGCTCTAAAAGGAGACATCTGCTGCTTCCCAAGACTGTAATAGGGTCACAGGCTGGACCACTACAGGCTGAGGTATTATGACATGAAGATGGCTTGACAGAATTCCCAGAGATGAGGATGACAAGAGTTCCTACATTTTAAAAATATTCAGAATCAGAATTTTTAAAGCAGATAATCACCTCCATAGGACTGAGTTCCTCTATCTCTTAATTTGAAAACAGTGTTTCACATGTGGATCAATGAGTGTACTATTACATAACAAAAAACCCTAAACTAAAATAACACTTTGTTTTTAAAAGACATTAATACTTACTACAGATTGAAAGTATTCAGGAGAGATGCCCTCCAATTCAAGGATTTTATCTTCAAGCTTTTTAATTCTCTGATAAATGTCTCTTGGTACTGGGCCACCTAAATTCGTGGGGGGAAAAATGCTAAAATATTAATAATTTTGTTTTATCATTTTTATTCTTAAAATACCATGCAAAGACATAAGAATGAAAATCACTTAAACTTAAGAAAATAAACAAATGAAAGCAAAATCAATTGAAATCCTTAACTCATGGTTTCAGCCTTAGTTTCACTTGGAATTCTATGAGACAAATTATAGACTTCTGCTTTCTAAATATTGCTTATGCGTCCTATATTGCTACAAGTTTTTTACAAAATTCATTTTATGAGACACTGAGTAGTTTCTGTATAGAAAATAGTGTTTCTAATAGTTTGGTAGTTACTTAGAAGGACAAATACTGCAGTGACAAGGTGACAGTTCCACTTGATGGCTGTGCTTATCCTATCATTTTCTTCAACTTTACTTTTCCTAGCATGGTATATTTTCTCCTTTGACCTAGAAAACTATTTAAAGAGGTTTTTCCCATAATTCTCAACTAAAGTTCTTTTGGAGGAGGGCATGGTGTATTAAAGATACTTGACATCAAGTTTATTATTATATTCAGAATCTTTCTACTCTTTCAAGCATCACCACTGCAACCTGCTTGGTCTAGACCGCAGTCTCTCTCNTAAGTACTGAGTTTGCTACATGTTTGAGAGCTACAGAGAACTATTAAAGAATTTTTAGCTGGGTAGAAACAAGATCAGATATGGGCTTGAAAAACTACAATTTGGCCACAGGGTGAAAAATGACCTAAAGGAGGAGGTTTAGTGACAAACAGACCTATCATTCCAAGACAGAGATTACAGTAGCTTCATCGACAGCAGTGGAGAGGGAAGTAGAAAGGGGTTTAGGAGGAGAATTAAGAACATGGTAACTAAATGGGGGAGACTGTGTTGGCATTCCAGCTGTCATTTACTANAAGATCCTGGGCAAGTTGTTTGAGCTCTTTGGCCTTCAGTCTTACTACTACCTTCCCAATAATAACAGCACATACCTCCACAGAGTACTGTTCAGTACTAAGCTGGCATAGGCATGACACTTTCACAGAGACAGTGTTGTTAATAAATATGGGCTCATTTCCCCCATGTACTATTCATTTATATGTTTATCATCGGGAGTACACTGAGAACCAGGACCATTATCTACATTTTGTAGCTGGCAGCAGGGCTAATAACAATTAGAGGTGGTCATACAAGTTCTGAAATTGGCCATAGCAACACATTATATTCATTTTCTGTTGTAACTTCAATAAACTGAGGCTAACAGAATCTATTTAGTATTTGTTTCCCAACGTAGAAAGTGGCAAGAAGTTTAAGGAGAAAAGCATAAACACCGAGAACTTCATAGATTCCTTGACAGTAGCAACTGTTTCATGCACCCACAGCGAGGGCTTTACAATGGATGTTCAAGGAAAACCCAGAAGCTAAAGGAATCTAACCTCCTTAAGACTTGCAAAGGCACATTACAGAACATCACCTAACTCCTTACCCGTCTGCAATCGCAGGTGAGCCTCAATATTCTGGAGTCGCTCTTCCACGGCCTGATTTCCACAATCTCGAAGCATGCTGGTAGGTTTGTGACCTGACCCTGNAATTCCTTCGGGTCTAGTCTGTGGTCCATATGTATTCACAACTCTAGAAACTAAGTTAAGAAACTGTAAGCCTATGTGAATTTATGTTTCAAAAACAAAAATTCTCTCTTCCTAACAGTATATTTTTTTCCACAATGATCACCTAAACAAAAGCTCAAAAGGGAAGAAAGGCAATGCTTTTGTTTTAGAATAGAGTTTAGATGGAAAAGCGTTTCTATTCCACACAGTTATAAAGCTACAACAGACGTATACGGTGACAGGGACAGACATTGTACGGTGGCTACTTACCCTTCACATGACTTTTAAATCCAGGGTAAGGAGTAAAGACAGCATCAGTTCTTGCACAACTATTTTCTATGGAGAATTTGGATAAATTTAGTTCAAATATATTCTTAATTACAAATGTATGAGATTATGATAAACTTCTAATAATTTATATTTTACTCATAGGAGAATTTAAAATAAAAGTAATAATAATTACATTACATCACATATAGAATAATTTGGACAATCTTTATTCTCTGAGTTGAATCACATGTAATATTTTTATCTAATGTTCAGATTTACATATAGAAAAACCATTAACATTAAGTGACATAAATTCTGATAGTTTTTAATAAGATTAGTTATTATTAAGAACCACTGACCTTTGGAGACAATAATTCATATATTCTAGAGCACTATATTTTAACTCCATTCTATAAACAGAAGTCAATTTATCAAATTATCTTTAAAAACTTTCAGCATTTTTGTTATTACCAAATCAGTGAACATCTAACAGAGAGATGGACTGTCTATTTTACACTTTTTTTAAAATCTTAGAACTTCAGATAGAAAAAGACCCTGAAGCCTCAAGGACATTATACACTGAAACCTCAAGTACAGCACACACTTCCCCTCTGTTCCTAAATTCCCAATGTTTATCTAAAATATCTAAAACATCCTAGTCAAAAAGACATCACACCTCTCAATCCTACTTTTTAAAAACTGTAATCTTAGAAAAGATGTGTTGTGAAAATTTTCCCAATATTTTTATCAAGGTGAAAACTATTTCTTTCAAATTATATATCAACAAATAAGTTATAAGGAAACAAATTATAAATATGTTAACATAATACATACTATTAAATATTAGCATAATTGTAATATATGAACACATACAATACAATAACATATAAGAATATATGCTAATACTTGAAATAACAGTAAAGCTATACATTGGCAGTAAATTTTCTGATAAATTCCCATAATTACTTTGTAAAAAAATGGGTGTAAAATGAGTTAAATTCTTTTGTTATTCTATGAAATCTGATTTTTAAAAATAATTTTTTTCTTAGACTAACTGAAAGGTCTTTAAAAAATATACNAGCACATTANAATGTATTTTTTAAGCTTAAGTTTAACACATCTGTGGTAAATCAAACTGTAAATAAAACTGCAAATCTACTTAATCTTTTATACTTAAAGATTTTCATTTTCATTTTCTTTACCTTGGAAATATCTCAAAATATATAAGGGGCCTACACTTCTCTATTCTTTCTATCCTTTCATTGGTCTAAGGGTATTAAAAAAAAGGTATGATCCATTCCAGGGCTACATCCAAATGCATAGACCCATCAGGAGAAATGCAGCATGGTGTGGGGACAGTGAATGCCTGAGAGTTAGTCACTCTCCACAGCAATTNTTGCTAGCACAGTTTTGAGCCAGCAAGGGATTGAATGGGCCAAGGAATCCTGCTGAGCATTTCAATTCTTGTCAATTTCTATCCCCTGATGGTTTATAATAATAGAGTTAGCAGGAAGAACAGAGGAATAACATTAGTGACACATGCACTTACTCCCTCAACAAACCCTTTCTCTTGAGGTGCATACAACTGGACTGTCGCACCTGAGATTTTGCCACTGTTATACCTGTTCTAAAAGGCTAAATCTAGAGATCCACAAAAGTTAACAGTAGAAAAAGTTAAATTTAGAAACCAAAGTGAGCTTACATTATTATGTTAAGAGCATCCTGAATCAATGTGATTATGAGTCACTTCCAGGTTCAACTGACAATTCCATGCTCATAATCATTAGCCAAGAGATATTAAAGGCAATAAGAAAAACATTGAGTTCAATTACGAACCTTTCTCCATATTTTTTTTCTAAGAACTATTTACACTGGTTATTACAAGGATANCTGAATATGATCTACGGCAGTGCTGACAGTATATGGTGTCCTGCAGGTACACTGCAAGGCCTGAAACACACTGTAGCATCAAATGAAGAGGGAAAGGAGACTGATGAAAAACAGCAAACATATGCACAATAAAAAAGGGAAAAAGTCTAGGACTCCACAGTCTTCATGGCAAGCAGATATATCCACGATGAAACTCAGGAGTAAAGAGAAAACTGCTCCCTCTTGAAGAATGCTATTGACTTTACTAAGGTCACTGAATTAACTTAATTTTACAGATACATTTACAGACCTGAAAGTCATATTGCTTTGTTCTTTCCCAATAGTGTGTCTGCACAACCCTGCCATGCAGCATCCATCTCCACTTCCTAAAGACANTTACATCTTCTCATTCCTACAGTAAATATTTGTCTATAGAGTTTGCCCTCTCTTGATTCTTGTTTAACCAAAATGAAAATCAGCTTGACAACACAGCCCATTACCAAACAGAAGAAAATTCTATTGCCTTAATTACCAACTAAAAACCTGTAAAATTGAATTTTGTTCTTAATGTTACTCATTTTTAAAACAGAATATTACAGCAGTTGTCAAAATATTTAAAATCCTATAAAAATAAACTTCTAGTTACCTTGATTACAATCAATAACATTGCAAAATTCCCTGACGTTATTTTCATTGATTTCAGCTTGTTTTCTTTCAATAAATGCAGATATTCGTCTGTCAATCTACAAACAACAAATATTTTAACAATCAAAACACAACAGAACTTTTAAAAGTAATATCTCNTGCCCCTCAACCTGCACCACCCCAAACTTACTTCTGCTTTGCCAGCCTTTATTTGAACTACTTCTGGATCAAAATGGATTTGTGTCTTTTTCACATCTACATCACCATCTTTGAGCTTTCCTTCATCTTGTAGGTCCCCAATGGAATGTTTAGCATTGACTTCACTCTTGGTCTCCGTTTCTGTCTGTCTTATCTCTTCAACAGCAGTTGAATTCTCTTTGATTAAAGATTGAAGTTTTGCTAAAAAAGGCTGAAAAGAACACAGTGACATCTGCTCAGGTTCAAACTAATCTAAATTAGTGACATATTTATATAAACTGATGCTGAGTAAATGAGTATTATCAGTTATAAATATAAAATGCTGACACACAAGGAAATGCAGGTCTGACCACACACGTGTTTACTATTTTCTACTACTATCACCTTATCGTTTGCTGTAAAATTATTTTNAAAAAAGAAAAAGAAAACCTGAGGAAATTTAAATTTTTCTTTGAGGAAATCATCCTGTCACTCATCTTTTATTTTGAACCAAATCAAAGCCTTTAGTCTCTGGCCTGGACGCCTCTTAATTAACACGTCACTCAGAACCCTAGGCTTAGTATTCTCCCTTCTTAGCAGGAGAGCAGTGCTCTCTCACTCAGCAACGCCCTGCATTATCACAGTATCTGGAGACTCTCCACTTCAAAGTGCAGTTGGCCAAAATGAATGGGAGAGCGTGGATATGAAGTATATAGGTGTTACACTAAGTGAACATTCAGCCTTTTTCTGACATAGCAAGGTATCTTATTGGGTCAGGAAATGAAATTTTACAAAAGAAAATGAACAATGGGAGAAGAAAGAAAAAAAAATGAAACAAAACAAACAAAACATGCTACAAAGACCCCTAGCTGGAAACAGATCATTCAACTAGAGTGGGTTTAAAAAAAAAGGCTCCTCATAATGGAAATTCACCTGCTTCCGTTCTTCCTAGCCACCCCACCCCAACATGATCCACACTGGAGTTCTACAGCTCATCACCTGCCCTTTAAACAAACTGTTAACTGTTATTTTTATCATGAAACACACTTAAACATTCTCAAAAAGTTAACGAATGCAGGGCTGAAAATTAACACATTATTTCTAAACAATATTCCGNCCACCTTTTCATACAATTTTGTTTCCATTGTTTGCTATGCCAAATACTCTTCTGAAGCCTTATGACATCTTACACACAGTAAAGTGACCGGGAACACAGTTCTGCTCATTCTCGATGCTTCACATTTCACTTTGATTAGAGAAAANCTGCAACTCACATCAATTACACTTGCAGAGATGTTCAACAACAACCAGCAAGGTCATAACACTGTTCATTTCTTAAACTGAAATATTAAAAAATGTAACAATACTATTATAAATAATTCAATATTGACTTCCAATATCAAGGATAAATTATTTNAAATTATTAAGAGGAAATAGTGACTGGCTACTCACTAAGATGAAACATTAATGTCACAGAAATTACTTTCTTTTTAAAAACTATGCTGAAACTGTTTAATTGCAGTAGACACTCCAGGATGTGTCATGCTGGGATAATGCCACTTCTTGAACCACTGAAAGCACTCCATGAGCCTCCAAACTCACCCAAGGCATGGAATCATTATCATAGCATGACTCACACCTGCCGAGTCTTATTGCTTAATTATAACCCACCATAGATGAACTGTATTGAATTTTCAGCAAAGCCTAGAATTGAATAGAATTGCATTTATTCAATTTCGTACCCACATCAGCCTATTGAGCTATATTCTCACAACTATCCCGATCACTAGCNAAATGAATAGACTTAGACCCAATATAGATTTAAGTAACCTTTTATTAATAACACTATTAACAGAGTGTTGAGGTAGAACTGACAAATACTGCAGCTTATTTAACTATAATTCATTTCTATTTTCACTATCCCAGTAAACATTTCTAATATGAAATTTACCTGTAAATACAAAACGTGTTGTTCAAGTGCAGTAAGGAGCAANGCAGGCTGGGATGCTGAGAGGCTCTGGAGCCTGTTCCAATCGATTGTAATTTTCACCACATCATCTCTGAGGTTAAGCTTCAAAGGGGCAAACCAGCAACATCACAAAAATTACACGATTAAGCTGTATATCTGGGATTATCACAAAAATAAGATTTCTATGGAGTAACGCATGCCTATTTTGTTCAAAGTTACTAAGTTTCAATGACATAATAAAATGCTTTACCTAGTTGCCATTTTAAAAATCAAAGGNTACAGCTTTGAAAAAAAATAATGAATAAAAACATCTTATTATTATAATTCTGTTCCTATGTTTGTATAATGGGGCTATCTTTGAGGAGAAGCCACCCATGAAAGATAAGAAGACGGACCTCTTTTGATACTTTGGTATCTAAAATACCTTTGGATGGTGTCTCAGAATAGGTCTGCCCTAATCGGAATCCTACTAATTCCAACCAAGCATTGCACAGAGGAAGCACAGCTACTTTCCAGAAGTTCCAGAAAGTGCCTTCTCTTTGTTACACAGCACACAAACACATGCCTANAATATTCATTATCTCAAAGGCTTCTCACTTTTATTGCTTTCAAATTTAACAAAATACTCAAGATTATTCACACACAGGGACTGACAGCAGTAACTACTTCAAACAAGAAACAAAACATCAGTTATGAAATTGTTGAGCTGAAAAACAAGTACTTTTCCACAGCAGTATAACAAATTGCCAGAACTGGATGTCCAGTGTGTTTCCTAAGGATTTTCTAAAAAATAGATGTCTCATTACATGAAAATTTCTCATCAGCTAGTGATTTATTACAACAAAATTATATCCAGAAAACTACCAAGAACCT
>LZPO01097287.1:14959-28797 GCA_001675575.1 Neotoma lepida | reverse complement strand
CAATCCTAAATTTTTTTTCTAGACCACCTAATTCTAAGTTAAAATTAAATGTAATGAGAGCCACTTGGAGCTCTGAATATTTTAAAGCATAATTCCCACAGAAGGGATTCGACCTAAACCGTGGTGAAGCATCAGTTGGCTAATTATAGCTGCATTTTATATTACAGCAGGTGTCAGATGCAGTCATCTCAATAAAGTCCACATAATACTCCTGGAAATAACAAAGACTTTTCTTTGAATGTGGGTACTAATTTCTGCTAGGTGTCATATGAGCCTTGATACTTCTTATTGGCACTAACAAGAGCACTGCGGCGCTCAGAAATGCTTTTTGCTTGGGATGAATTGATACTGTAAAGCACTTACCAGGCAGACTTGGCAGATGTCAGTAGTTAATACTAGTGCTGCAGAGGTTGGAGTATAATGCAAAGAGTCTTATGTAAATACTCTTAGATGATGGGCTGGTTTTGAGAAGGCGCCCAAGCACTGCACCAGCTCACTTAATGAAAGCTAAATAGATAGCAGTGGGGTATCTGCATTTCCTTCGGCTTCTGCTTTATTGAAAGTCCTCCAGAAGTGAAGGGCAGATGGTAAGGCAATAAACTAGGTGAACAAAATACCCGGGACGGGGATAAGGACTTGTTATATTCACAGCGATTTCCTTGAACTTGTGTGGGTGATTCAGATGACGGAAGTGATAGCGAGTGCAGAAGCATGCTGGAGATAAGGGCTCCTTGTCTTATTAAAAAAATAATTTAACTTAGAAAATATGCCTCTGTTGAAACACAACTGGATAATGGGNTAGGCAAGTGGATGTCACTTTAAATCACAACAATTGTCCCGTACTGTTACATNNTTCTAGGACAACGACAGTTTATTCAATCCATTGTAGTTATATTGGATCATAGCAGATGAGAGCAAAGTGAAGAATTTATTTTNAAAAACTATCTTACAAACTAGCACCTCTGATACAATAAAGGAGCTCCTCGCATATATTCCACTGTGAGATCAACACTGGGGTTTGGGGATTCCAGGTTAGCAAAATGACAGCACTGAGTCCTTAGTTTTAATCTTTAGGAAGAGTGTTGGAGTCTCATTCTGGTAGATTATAATTTATGTGCATCTCATAGCAAACTCTGCAGGTTGCCAACGGTAATTAGCTCNAACATGGAGGAGTTTAACATCCATTTAACATGGTTTCTCTGAGAACTGGTAGGAAGGAGGCACTGGTGTTATTTTTGTTTGTTTGTTTTGTTTTGTTTTTCCCCAAGACAAGTTTTCTCTGTGTTGCCCTGGCTGTCCTGGAACTCACTCTGTAGAGCAGGCTGGTCTTGAACTCAGAGATCTGCCTGCCTCTGCCTCCCGAGCACTAGGATTAAAGGTGTGCACCACCACCATCCAGCTAGAACCAGACACTGTTAAATCCAACAGGGAAATCTAAGGTTGTAGTTAGTCCCTGTCCCCAGAACNTTGACAATCTAGTGGGAATGAAGTCTCTTTAGTCATGAAGGAAATCTTTGCTGAACACTTCTGTCCATTTTTGTTTTGATTAGATATGACTAAGATTTTTAAAAACCATAAGACAAAATTATGAAATCTTGTGGAGAATCAGGGAAAGATTAACTAGCATATTCTTTTAGTGATGACACTCAAATATTGGAAAAGCTTCTATTATGAATAGTGATTTTTATTTATCTTCTGTNTAATAAATGCAATATTTTAACAGAAAATTTAGGAAATATCAAATACCAGAAAAAGAAAATAATCTATATTTCTACTATGTAGGCTCAGGATATACTATTAATACTTTGGTGTAGATCATNTTTTTTCTTTCTCTATTAGGATGTATACATGCATTTTAAATATTTAGAGATTATTTATAATCATCTTTTGAAGTAAAACTTATNATATATTTAGAATGCTTTTAAAAAACACATTCCTTCTTAACATTCATAAATTTTATAATCATAAATTTCACAATATTCTATTACAAGTGAATGTACACAAATACTTTGTGCCACATTTTATAGCTCCTTCTTCCTGTACACTTACTGTGTTTTCAATTTTTGCTACTGTAAACCATACCTAAATAAAACATGTTACAGCTTAGAACATCTATGTTTCTTATTCCATGTAGTCCATGTNTTATGATTCCTGGCATGAAAATGCTGCATTAAAAGACAAGTGCAATTTTTTTAAAGTTACAAATTTTTAATTACTTTTNTTGGGGGAAGGTGTGCACACACAGCCACATGGAAGTCAGAGGGTAACTTGCAGAAGTGGGTTCTCTCTTCCACTACATGGGCTCCAAGGATTGAACTCTGGTCATCTCTTATTGGTGGTAAACATCTTTATCCACTAACCAGCTCACAGCCCTAAGCTACAGACTCTCAAGACAATTCAGAAAGTAGGATAATGCCTTCAGTATGTAGTTTTCTATTGATTTTCCTTGGAAATGAAATTTAGTTTTAAATACTAAATTGTGACTAAGTCTCTAAGACTGACTGCGAAATTGTTAGTTTCCAACTGATCAGTAAACAAGTGGGTTTTGTTCCCATGCGATTTTTGAGTATAAATAAAATTTATGCAGTGAAATTCAGATATGTGGTACCTGGCAGCTCAGTGTGCCAAGGAGGTCACCAGGAGATGGTGCTGGATGAACACACAGGACACACACAATGTGTGTGCATCACAGTGGGGAACTCCCAAACTTCAGAAGGGCAAAGTCGAACCCAGCAGGAGATCTTACTTTGCTTTCTCTATCTTCATTATGCTGCTCAGNGAAAAAGTCTGCTTGCTGTCCAGGAAGCAGCACCATTTCTGCCTTCCCTCGATGCTGTGATGCAGAATGTCAAGAAAGGACAGAAAACAGTAAGAAATAATATTATCTTCACTGGCATTCCTCCTTCGTGGCCAGGGATTGCCAGCACACACCCTATACTTCTTTGCCTCTAATCAAGTAGCTATTCATAAACAAAAGATATAAAAAGTACTGGGGAAAATCCTTTTAAATTTTAATTATTCCTTTTCTAAGACTGAATCTCTTTAAACATCAATTTGTATATTGGGATTTGCTTTAAGCACTCANGTCTCTCAGCAACTAAAATCCCGGGCCAGGAAGCTCCATTAATCTTACTGAGCCAACAAAATCACTTGACAAGTAGCAGAATCTGTGTGTTGAAACATTTATAAAACCTGCCATATAATCCTGTAGAATTTCTGGAAGGGTCAAGTGCGATAGGGTGGATCACAGGAAATAGTATAATGTTAGGAGACAATGTTTCAGGAGTCTCCCATCTATATTTGTGTCTCATCATCAGAGCTCTTAATAGCTTTTATTCCAAACTACTTTTTATTCAAAAACCTCTGGTACATCACTTTTTGACATGCTTCCAAGATTCCTTTATTCTCCCCCAAGCCAATACAAGAAGAAGACTCGAGAAATAGAGAGAGACAAAGCCACTAGTTCCTATATTTTTTGTTGGTTGAAAAACAGAAATATTTTACTTTAACAGAAAATTAGGGACAGTAAGTGATAATAAGCCCCGCCGGCTGTGTGGGGCTTTAATTCTTTTCTGCTTTATACCCATAGGCATTAGACCTGAAGTGGGAGAAACTAGCTGATTTTCTTGATCCTACATCTAACCCTCAAAAAGATGGAGACATTCCCATGTCAGAATCCTTTTTGTTAAGGATCCTGTCCTAGCCAGGTGGTGGTGGTGGTGCACGCCTTTAATNTCAGCACTCAGGAGGCAGAGGCAGGCAGATCTCTGAGTTCAAGGACAGCCTGGTCTACAGAATGAGTTCCAGGACAGCCAGGGCTACACAGAGAAACCCTGTCTCAAAAAAAAAAAAAAAAATTAAGAAGTAACTTGTCCTACTGGAATTTTGCATTCCATTGTTTAATACCGTCTTATTAAATCACTTGTTCCTTTATATAATAGACACAAATTGAGATGGTTGCTTGGATTTGACATTTCTACGGCAGCCTATCTATGTACCTGTCTTCCTGATTTTTGGGCGTTAAGACTAAATAAGCTAATCACACTCTTTTCTTATGAGCTCTATAGAATTAGGCTCTGCTGCTTTCAGACAAACTCTGTGCTGATAAACATTCTAACTTTCTGATTGTCTGTCCTCAGAGGAAGCACTAGAGTTTGAAGTGAAAAATTAGTCATGGAAACCTCTTCCCAGAGCTCTTGGCTGGGAACCAAAAGGAAATAGTAGCAGAGTTCACGCAAGACCGTTTACAAAGCAATTTAATCTTACTTTATTAACTATATTGTTCATATTTTCAAAAGGATTTTTATTGCATTTATTTAGGGGCAGTATGTGCGTGCGACTGTCAGGAGACAGCTTACGTGAGTCCCCTCTCTCCTTCCACCATGTGGGTGCCAGGGATCGAACTCAGGTCCTCAGGCTTGGCAGNGAATGTCTTTTCCTGCTGAGCCAACTCACCAGACCTGTAATTATATTTAGTTCTCATGTTCATTGATCCTATTATTCATTTTATAACCATTTTACTGGTGTTTTCCTATAGACAAAGGACAGTAGTAAGTATAGCAAAGGAGCAAATGAAATAGCTTCCCTTGCCCTCAAGAGACTCACACGACTTGGAATCATCAAGTAGCAAACAATATTTATCAGGATATTATTTTGGGTGCTTTGTACATTGATTCCTTTCATCTTCACCAAAACTTATAAATAAGTAAGAATCATTCTTGCCTCTGTCTTCTAGGTGGAGAGACTAACCTTTCCNGTTTTTCCAGACCTGAGGGCAGGGATGGATCTGGGGTTTGAAGTCAAACTGTGCAGTCACAGGGTCCAAGCCCTCTGCTCGACTGCCTCTGCTAGGACTAAAGTCCCAAACTCTCCAACAGTCATTCTTGAAGGCAGTCATCCTTCATGTTGCATTCTTCGTGTAGTAAGATTCAGATCTTTGAGACTGTGTAGAACCAATCTGCAGTGTTATTTGTATATGGAGAAACACCCACACCGTGGAAATAAGTAACTGTGTTCACATGTTTTGCACACAGCTTCCCAGTAGCAGGATCTTCCATACTGCTTCGTAACACCTCACGCTTTCTGACTCTGTTAAAGAACACTGTAAGAGTAATCTTCTAAAGGTTTTATTAATTGAAAACCCAGGCCAGGTATTGGGGTAAATTCTGAAAGGTCAGAGAGACAGAACAAGCCATAGCCAACCTCACCTTGCTAACTCCTCAGCTGATCTTGTTTCCTCAGACTACAGGCTTCTGAGACCTCACCCGAATGAACCTCAGCTGAACTGCTGCTCAAACCCGGAAAGCTTAAGAGGCCTCTAGTTTCTGGTTATTACACCTTATATACTTTTCTGCTTCCTGCCATTATTTCCTGGGATTAAAGGCATGTGTTTCCCAAGCAAGACATAGATCTCAAGTCCTGGGATTAAAGGTGTGTACCACCACGCCTGGCTCTGTTTCCAGAGTGGCCCTGAACTCACAGAAATCTCGATGGCTCTCTGCCTCCAGAATGCTAGGATTNAAGGTGTGTGTGCCACCATTTTCTGGCCTCTATGTCTATCTAGTGGCTGTTCTGTTCTCTGACCCCAGATAAGTTTTATTAGGGTACACATTATTTTGGGGGACACAATATAATCACTACAGAACACGCCTTTAAAAATATATGTGTGTGTGTGTGTGTGAGAGAGAGAGAGAGAGAGAGAGAGAGAGAGAGAGAACATATTTTTAATTGTTCTTAATCACACCATGTACTTGCATTCACTGACAATATCTATCATCCAGTTCATGGTATAAACATGCTTTTTCATGTTAGGTAGAAAAGTATTTCACAGAATGTGAGAATATAAACTTTAATACATGGTCTCTTCCAATTTAGATGCAAAGGTGTGTTTCTCAGTATGTGACTGGATTTCTGGTAATTTATGTTGAGATGGGTACCCCACCTGGTTGTTCCACCAAGAAGTGCACATTCATTGTGAATTGCTGGCTATTCTGCCACATTGAACACAGTGAACACTGCCGAATACCCATGAGCAGGGCTAGTAGGCCACTGATTATCTGGGACGCAAATCAAATTCCTCTCCTTCAGAAAATGATTCCCAGTGGAAAAGTTGCTTATTTTTGAGATGTTTGTTTTTTTAAGATTACNTTATCAAAGTATAGGTATTTTGGAATCTTAATAATCTCAACTAATACTCATCAGTATCTTTAGCACATTGACTGGAGTTAGTTGAATTGGTAGTCTGAAAAACATGTTTCCAAGAGGGAAAGAGAATGAATGGTAGCTTAGTCAAGCGATCTGGGTTTAGTTCCTACCTCTACAATGTCCTGGTTGCGTTTACCATCTCCATAGCTCACTTTTCAAACCCGGAAAATAGAAGAAATTACTACTAATTAATGTGTTAATTATTACTATTAACGATCACAAAACAGCTCTGAATGAATCAATAAATAAAAGGGCCAAGATTATTGCCACAATAAAAAATTTTAGAGCCTACTATGTACTTGATTCTTTGAGATATTAAGGATTCAACAGTAAATACAAGATATATAACTTTATGATTATAGTATAATTACATCATTTCCTCTTCCCTTTCCTCTCTTCAAACCCTCTCATGTATCACCTCCTTCATCTTTTTCAATTTCACGGCCTTCCTTCCCCTAATTGTCACCATACACACACACACACACACACACACTTGTGTGTTCATGTGTACCAAACACATTATTTTGGAGACTCTCTGACCAATAACTAAATAAATGAATGTAGACTATCATGAACCATCATGGATGTTATGCGAGGGGAGATTGTCTGGAAGGGGAGAGCTGGTATTTGTCTGTTGTTAGGAGGGTAAAGGAGGAATCTTAGTTCTAAAACTATCTGATATGTGTGCCCAAAGAGCATGTTACTAGTGGTTATACAAATTTTGGAGGCAACACATTCTCCTCATCTGGGGATATGTGGTCAGATGGACCTAGGTAGAATTCTGATCTTAACTCTGTACAGCTTGGTCACCTTTGGAAATCTAGTTAATCCTCATGAGAAGCAATTTCCTTACCCTGGGGTCTGGGTTAGGTTCTCTTCACTGACCACTGACCGTAGCCATGACTATGGTGTCTCTTAGAGCAAGCTCACACTCAGAGAAGCATCCATTTCACATTTTTTTTAAAAAAAGGTTTTGTTTTGTTTTGCCCCAGAGCCTTCTCAAAGACACAGGAACTTACTGGGCCCAATTGCAAGGGCGGTCTATAAATGGGAGGATTAATGCCCCCACCACATCATCAACCAATGAGATATAAGAGCAACAGACAGGTTCTCTAGTCTTCTGCCTTCTCGTGAGCAGTTC
This sequence comes from Neotoma lepida, assembly GCA_001675575.1. Taxonomy (NCBI): domain Eukaryota; kingdom Metazoa; phylum Chordata; class Mammalia; order Rodentia; family Cricetidae; genus Neotoma; species Neotoma lepida. The sequence continues at coordinate 21,452 of LZPO01097287.1, read as the reverse complement.
TGAGGCAGTCTGTATGTTTCCCAAAGATCCCCTGAGGCACAGCCCATTTTCCCACTTTTCCAACAGTCACCTTGACAATGGACTTCCACTGCCCCCTCACCACTCCCTCTTCCCTGGCTTCTAGAATCATCTCCCAGGTAAACTGTGTGCAGCCAAATTTGGGGGTTGGACCAAGCTAAGACAGAAACATTTCCCAGAAACTGGGGAAAGCATAGTGCTCCCCACCAAACCAATATGTGTTTGAACATGGCAAGGGGGAGCAGAAAGCAAAGGAGGAATGGTGGGGTGCACATGAGGGCCCTGTTTTGCTACTTGTGCTATGTTCCCAAGTAGTCCATCGACGTCAGGAATTCACCAGTGGCACCTACTGAAAAATACCCAGACCTTGTGTCCAGTGGCTTGCCCTTATTTTCACTGGAAGGCTTTGTTTCTGAGACTTTTACATTGCGGTGAAGGAATGAGCTGTTCTTCTCAAATCTTTGCTCTTAAGACTCACTAGATGAGGTTGACCTCTCACTGAACTTTGGCTTTCACTTCAGGAAAGGAAGGACCTAAGATAGAAGTCATTTCATTTAGTGAGTAAAAAGAGGTTTATAGAGTGTGAAGACATCTTTTAAAATGTTGGAGCTAGCATAGTATGTATTATATTCACTGAGAACATCAGGAGTAAAATCATTTGAGTTTAACTTATTAGCTGTGTACCTTTGAGCAAATTACTCTTTGTGTCTTGGCCTCTTTATCCTGTCTTAGTTACTTTCCTATTGCTATGGAAAGACACCATGACCAAGGAAACTTATAAAAGAAAGCATTTAATGGGAGATTGCTTACAGTTCGGAGGATGAGTACATGACCATCATGGTGGGGAAGTATGGCAGCAGGTAGGCAGGCGTGGCACTGGGCCAAGAGCTTACTTATTATCTGCAAGTTGGAGGCAGAGGGCGGAAGAGAGAGAGATAGAGAGAGAAAGAGAGAGAGAGAAAGAGAGAGAGAGAGAGAGAGAGACTGGGCCTGGTGTGAGCTGGGCCTGGTGTGAGCTCTTGAAATCTCAAAGCACACCCCCAGTGAACACACCTCCTCCAACGAGGCCACACCTCCTAATCCTTCCCAAAGCAGTCCACCAACTCAAGACCAAGTATTCAAGTATATAAACCTATGGGGGTCATCTTCATTCAATTCACTGCATACACCATGGGACTAATCCTAATATTTACTCCAGAGGATTCTTGAGAGAGCAAAATGAGATAATACACATGAAGATTTAAATAACACCAGATAACGAAGTAGTTAATAAATGGTATTAGTATTGCTAAAAGTTATATATAATTAAATGAATTATTGAATGTCTAAAATAAGCAAAGGTTTGTGCATGAAATAATATTGTATCAATTTGGATTAAATTGCAAGCAGCTAAAGTTACTTGTCCTTGAGAATGTACCTGTGAACTTAACCACAAATAGTACAAAACAATATGTAAAGCCAGCTGGTGAAGGGCTGGAGTTGAACAGGGCAGGCATTGAAGGATGGTTGCTATGTATGTTGATGTACAAAGAGGAGCACTATTTCATTCAGCAAGGGGCACAGCAGTCAATGTGCAGACATAGGAACACATTGAGTTTAACCCTAGACAATGAGACAATGTGTTGGGTCCATGCTGTGAGTTTAAGATGGCAGGCCTTCAGGTCCATATCATCTCTAGAGGGCAGGAGGGAGCCATGGGAGACTTTTGATCACAGTGGTGTGAATTGAACTTTAGGAAAGTTAATCTGATGGTAGTCTGACAAAAGAACAGCAGACTATGTGAAAAAAAAGGACTTAGATAGTGAGAAATTGGGTGAAAGAAATACATAGTGCTGTAGAGAGACTGCACTAACCAAGCTAGGGTAGTGGGATGAGAAAAGTTAAGGTAGCTGAGAGTTTACTGGACAAGTTAAGAGGATAGTATACTTCATACCTTCTACTCATAGAGGAGAGACAACCTGGCTTCACCTCCACACACAGTACCAACATGCAAATAGCCAGGGACTCAAACACAAGCACACAGAACCCTCATACTTATGGTGTACCTTTGTGGGGCTCCCTGTGAGACTAATGCCTTAGCACTCTGGAGTCTTTTGAAGGCAACACTAACAATATTAGAAAATAAATTGATAATAAGAGGCAAGAATNTAGGTTTTGAGAAACAGCCCTTGTTTAACAGTCCATACAACTGGATTGACCCTATAAACATTACTGCAAGTGCTATTAGTAGCCTTATTTTGCAGATAAGAAGATAAAGACTCAAAATGAGAATTTTCTAAACCTTAAAAAAAATCATCTTTCCAGTCTCACCTCAAATGTCATCTCCTCTGTAAGGAAATTTTAGAGTCTGGAGGCAATCTGAACTCCCCCAAGNCCTGGTGATACTCTTTCATGGTGGTAGAACTTGGATTGTGGCCATTTGTGTGCATATTATCTCATTTATTAAATGATGCTTCTGTAACACAGAGGCTATTGAACTCATCTTTGTGTCCTTCACAGAGATAATCCCAGTGCCTGATGTATAAGAGGCTCAAAAAATGTTTGTTGGGTTGATTGTGGAGTTAACTAATAATCTCCAGTCTATTATAGGCGTGTTTATTTGAATGTGTAATTGGTGAGTTTCCCCGTGGATCCTTGGAAGAGTGTGTTGATACCTCTGAAGTTCTGATGCATTTAATTAAATGTGTTATCTTTCTGGAGTTCTTGTAGCAAACAGCAGATTACATATTAAAATATACTCATTGTTCAGTCAACAAAAGACCTATGCATCTGTTTAAGAATTCAGTTAACAAAGACACCAAAGATGAGAAATAACAGCAGTCCACAGTATTAACCAACTCTTGTCACCCTAAACTTGATGTTTTCAGATACTCTATGTTCTATTTTGTACCCCCCCCACCCCACTTTTGGTCAGAAGGAATTCCTTTCTTGGTAATTCTACATGGTTCTATTTTTTTTCCTATTGCTCTTACTGCAAAAAAAAAAATGCTGATTCTCTGAACTGTGGTTTATTGAGAGGGCCTCTTTTAACCAAAGAGCTATTTCTGGAGGCAAACAGATAGCTACACCCTCCCACAGAGAGGCTACCATGAGGCTCTGGACTCATAGCCCTCTAGTGGGGGTAGGGGACATTCTACATACTCCCACCCCATCTCACAGACTGCCAGTACCAAAATTTGATAGACAGAACTGGTTTCCTAGAAGGCCACCATTTCTCACATAGTGCTTATTATAAAGGTTTGACTTGGGTGCTTGTAATTTTTTCCTTGAGACTTCCCTAGAATCTACTTCCAAAAAGCTGGCACAGAAGGAACCTGCTATCTTAACTCACCAACACCTCAGATAAATCATGACAAGACAAATTGGAGTTTTCATTCAGTGGCTTAGAACAGCTGGCTTCATTGGCTGTCATCGACATGCCGTGTGACTCTTAGGCAAGCTGCAGTCTCTTTCTAATTACATTTCCTCAATTGCCGGTGGAGATGACTATAGTAACTATCCATATTTTTGGTTTGGGGGAAGGTTAAGATAAATGAACTTGGCTGTTTAAAAAAAGTATAATGCTGGGGCACAGCAAATATTCAATATATAACAGCTGTCAAGGGAACACAGCTCCTGTTCTGCCAGCACTTATGCCTTCTAGACCATGTTGGGCAGCTCTTCTGATTTACCCAGAGTATCTTTTCTGTTGAATTAGGAAAGATTCTCGGAGGATTCCCTAAGATCATAGTGTTTCAGAAATGAAAAGGACTTAAAGGACTTATAATACAGTACTCTGGTGCCATTTGCTCCTTTTTNAAAAAATCTATTTTCTACTTGCTTCTGGCTAACCCTCTCTGTTCATGTGTGTTCCAGGTTGCCTCTCCATCTCCCTCCTACTTTCACCTGAACTGGGACACTNGATGGCATCCATTGCAGATCCCTTTTGGNTCCAGAAAATGCTCAGCCCTCCCTTTCCCTTCATGAAGTCATAGGGCTTAGCCATCAAGCCTACATGCCATGGAAGTCTGTCTCCTCATCCAAAGAGGAGTTCTGTGATTGCTAGATCTGAGTTTTAAACCCAACATGTTTACCTCACTGCTAGAAACCTAGAAGTCAATCTTACTACATTTTTTTCTGTGTTTAGAAGAATCTAAATCAGTATTATTTTTACTAACTTATGTATTTTTGAAAGTCATGGATTTTCTTTTTTTCATTGTCTTATGGGAAACGTCCACATAATAAATGCACAGAAATGTAGAGTTGATGCTGCTGGTGGATACAATGGGGTTTTGTCTCATCAAAATTCTTCTGGTCCTGTGATGTATTTCCTTGATTCCTTCTCATTTTAAAATCAGTCTAATACACAATTAATCTTTGTCTTCAGTATTTCTCCAGTTTTAAAAACCACTTCTTTGTGTGTGTGAACTCGTCAAGCAAAACTTTTAACAAACATCTCCTGGAAATCTAGAGTAGAGAATTTTGAAGCGTTCATTTGCTTTTCTTGGCATTTGCTTCCTTAAAGAAGTCAAAAAATTATCGAAGCATGACTTTCATTTCAGAGACTGCATTGGCTATCCTTAATCAAGCTGTGCCTTTCTCCGTGCTCCCCATTTAATCTCCTAAAATACTTCCTAAGACTTTGCCCCCCACAATGGAATCAAAACTAAATGGTCTGTAATTTCCTCAAGTGTTCCCAGATCCTGTTGTAAATAATGACATTGTGCTGGCCACTTTCCAGTCTGAATAAAGTGACCTTGTAAAAACGTCTGCTCACTCTTCTATAATGTCCTTTTCTGCTTTCTGTAGGGCTCTTGGCTACAGCTTGGCAAACAATACCTATTCCAAGAAACACCATTCTTCATCTCAGTCCTGTTATTTCCTTCCTATAGGCTCCACTGGATCCAGAGCTAAAGGACTTATGCTTAAAAGTTAATTAATATTTTAAAATAAGGAATTATAGGTGCACTGTGGTAGAAGGCCAGACTGGATGACCTATGAATATTTGAATTGACAGAAAGAAAATCTATTGTGGTTTTGCAAACTCTAAGAAAGTCTTGAACTTCCATTCAACCTTTAGATAGCTTTTATTGTAATCATGTTCAATACTTCCTTTTTTTTTTTTAAAGAAAAACCATTNCCTACTTTGTGACACAAAAACATTTTAAATTAGTTATTCCAAGCTGGCAGTTAGAAAAGGAACATTTCACCCCATTGGTAAAGATAGATGTTCTATTCTTTCTCAGCAATTATGTTGTATTCAAATAAGAAACGTGTGATATCCCGGCTGATGAGGTACTTCCCCCATTCCATCCAACCCCCCAGAAAGAATCAGGATGTCTGGTAAGACCTAGAAAAAGCAGCTAAACCCACTGAAGGGACAGAGTACTTCTCACATGAAGACAGAATGAAAATACAAAAACCTATTAGTGTGAAATAACAAAAGCTGAAAGGGGAGAAATAACTAGGCTCTCTGAGTCCCTGGCTACGTGGGACCACCAGCTAGACAAGCTAATTAAAATTAGGNACTCTCATTTTTTTCATGGCCTACATACAAGTTTTATGTTAGATGTTAACACCACAGCTAAGAGAAAATAGATAGATGGCAGTGACAATTTTTATCTCGATGGAGTGCCTCTTTTGTTCTTTAAGAAAAAACAAATGGTAACCAATTCATAGCAGTATTTTGAACATCAGAAATCAAATGGTTAAACACATTTTAAAGCTAGAAAATAGACTGTTAATTTTCTTTTTCTTCATAGAGTAGGGAAGAAAGAACTACATCTGGGGGCTGTTTGGTTCTGATTCTGAGCAAAGCAATNGCTTCTGCTTAAGCTTTTATAACTATAAACATCACANGCACTTACAGNGGCCNGTGTGCCTTCATTTGCTTTCCCTTGGTATTGTTCATCTCTATCAAACACCTACAACACAGTACACTCCATTGTAGGAGGCTGACAGCAAGGTCCTACTTAATTAACTAATTAGATGACTCATCCTAAACCTAAATTAACATTATTAGGTCTTTTATAATGATTGTTGAAGCGCGGAAATTAATTTTCTTACTAGCTATGACCATCATTTGCTGCAAGCACAGTATTAAGAGATAATGCCATGCACAGTAGGAAATCTCTATGGGCAGAAAATGAACATGGTCATCCTTGGTTCACCAATTAGGAAACCTATTGTGTGGCAAAAACATCGTTTCTATGCCATAATATGATCAAATAACCATTAATTACCCTCACTAGTGAGAATTACCTTCTTTGTTGGAGAAGTATCACATTCCATATTATAATTCAGAAATGTCAGGCGAAACCAGCAACAAAAACATCAATTTCTAAAAATGATACCTGCGATCCAAATCATATTAACCTGAAATGCTACATGTCGAGTTAAATTAGCATGAGCTTTGTTAAAGAACCTGAATAATACAGCTTACCTCTTAGCCTTTAGATGTATTGATTAAATAGGTCACTGTCACCTGCCTACAAAC
>LZPO01097287.1:4016-14279 GCA_001675575.1 Neotoma lepida | reverse complement strand
CAAAAATTAAATCATCAAGGGACTATTATAGCGATATTTTAAGATAATCCAGCACAGCAGGTGGAAAGCTGTGTTGCAGAGAAAGGTAAGTTTGTGTATATATTGGTAATGATAACTATTCGAACACAATCATTTTATTAAGGTATCCTGTCTATTTTTGTGTATGTTTTGAATTTTCTGAGTCCACACCCCTCCCCTAGTGCCCTCTTCAAGTCTCCCTGTCACCCTACCTGTGAGCAACCGTCCTCACCCCTCCCTCTGGAGGGGGCATCTTCAGGCTCCTCTGGAGTTTTCACTTGCAAACTCAAGAAACATCACAGAGGGACCTGGTGATGTGCTGACGTTCTCCACATAGTTGCATCCAGAGGACTGCTTTCATTTCCTGAAGAAATATTTAGCAACGGTATAATCTCCTCATTGGTGAGAAATGTGTCATCCTGTGGCAAGCACAATTGTTGCAATGATCATTCAGCTTACAAAACTCATGCTTCATAAAGGAAGAGTGTGTCTATTAACCTGGGTTTGCCCTAGATGTAAAGGACCCCACTGCCACCAACCCCTGCTCAATATACTGAATTCTNTTTCTCTTCTAACTGAGATCAGATGTCCTTCCAAAGCAACCATTTGAGTTAGTGGAAATGGTTGTTAGCACACATGGGGCAGCTCCTTTTAAGATCCTTTCAATTGTAGATATCTTCCTGATGACAGTAAAAAGAAAAGTTTTCCAGTTCATGTAACCACAAATTGAAATTTTTCCGTTCCAATATTTAGATATGATTTGTCTTTGGGGGTGGAGTTGTGGAAAAGAATCTCCCTATAAAGCCCTCAGGATCCCATAATTAAACACAAAAATGCTCTGAGCAAAAAATAAACTGAGTTTTCTNNAGAGCCATTTTATAAAAAACGTTTTCTGTTGAGAGAGAATTACATCATTTCCTCTCCCCCTTCCATCCCTCCAGTCCCTCCCAGCTACCCTTCCTCAAGCCCCTCCCATGCGCCTCCACTCTCAAGTTGATACCCTCCTCTTCTTTGATTATATTTGCCATATCCTTATGTGTATGCACAAAATACATAAACACAATCTTCTCAGTCCGGGTTTGTTGTTTTGTGTGCATGTGGTTTCAAGGCTGACCACGCTGCATGGGACAACCCTAGAGGAAGCCCAGGTGTGTGTCTCTCTGACTGACCTCTACAACCGTATTCGGCTGAAACGGCAGACATGAGGAACTTTCTTCAGTGTTGTTCGGGTCACCAGAAACTGGAGACATGATCTGGCTGAAGAGCATGCGAAATCACAAGGTGTTCCGGTGACACCTGTTACACACCCCACCCCTTTTGGAGTTGACTTTCTAAGGGAACACCCAAGGGTATCTGAGCATGTGCAAGACTACAGATTAGTGCTGCCCTCTGCTGGCAAGCGGCTTCACTGCAGTTTTTTTCCAAGGGTATACCTGGGTGAATTGACTACTTCCTGTCTCCCTTCCCGGCAGCATCAAAGAGAAATAACTCCTCTAGATTTACAAACTGAGTTCTGCCTGGGGCTGAGGTGAGAATGGATTGGGGGTGGAAATATAGGCCCGAAGAAGCAGAAAGACCACAAACCAGGGAAATGCCACTATGAAAATCCAATATTGCCCCCAGGGTTCAGCTGTGTATTTGCTTTGTGGGAGAAAATTTTCATTTGAACTCTTGTGACATTTGAGTTACTTAATATTGAATGCATTCTGTGGTGTATTCAGAAAATGCATTTCACTAATGTTTCCCTAATTCATGGGGGCTGCTGTTTTACCAGTCACCATGATCCTTAATCAGTGGAGTTGTATAGCATGTAGATAGTCTGTAAAAAGTGCTTAATAAAAATCATTTAATTCTAAATTACATGAGTGCACTTAACCCTAAAGATATTAAAACTGATTGTTTGATGTATTGCCATGAGTAGGTAGAAATTCAAAAATAAAAGCTTCCTGCACTTAAATCGAAGAGCACCAAGCTCATAGCCACTTGGTACAAGCACATGCATCAGTGTCATGAACCTGGGCTATGATAAACTAACCCATTTTGGGCTTTTAAACTGTAAATATGAAGTACTTGAATTTGATCAGTGATGAGATACGTAAGTGAGTTTTTCTCAGAAAAGTGCTGTGTGTGACCTGATAGCCTGTTAAAAGCCTGTGGAGGTCACCTGGCACTTATTTGTGGACTTCAGTGAGGGTGGCAGTGGGGCCAGCTGCTGATGTTTGACGGGGCTAATAATAGTCTAGACAGTAACCTGGAGGCCGAGCTTGTGTGAGCAAATAGGGAAGCCAGTTTTTTGCTGACTGTATTTTACTCTTAGTTCTCAATTTGTTCATTACAATACTATGTCATGTCAATAAGGGGATCCTAGTCAGTCTTGCTTATGGATCAAAANACATTTTGGAGTTCTATGTCTGAGGGAATCTCAATAATGTCCATGTTTTAGTGAGACAGCCTGAAAGATCATAACCTACAAGCAGTGTCCCCTGGGCCTGTCTGTTTTTTCTCAGAACATCCTGGGTGCACCAACCCTTTTCCTTCAGGATCGTCTTCTCAGCTATGAAACTCACTGTTGGCTTGAAGACTACTAAGCGCTTGCCCGGCAGAGGGGAAGACCAGTTTTGTCTCTCCCTCTATGTTAGCGGTGTTCTATGCTTGACTTTTAAGGCAGCTAGAGAGTTGAAACTTTTGGAGTTTTTAATAAAAAATAGAAACAGGAAAATGATAACTACTTTATTGAGAGTCATGTGACACTGCTTATCTCACTGTGGATGTAGGTCCCACTGAATGTAATCTATTCAAGTAGGTCATGCGAGGCATAAACAAGGTTCTAGTGGCTTTGGTGACCCTATTCTTCATACTGGGTCACCTTGCTCAGCCTCAATACATGGGGAGGTGCTTAGTCTTACTGTAACTTGATATACCATGTTGTATTGATATTCATGGGAGACCTGCCCTCTCCTTAACAGAAATGGAGGAGGNGTGGATGGGGTGGGAACAGAGGGGTTGGTGGAGGGGGGAGGGACTGGGAGGAGAAGAGGGAGGGGAAACTGCAGCCAGGATATAAAATAAATGAATAAATATATTTATTTTAAAACAAACACAAAGGGCTTAGCAAAGAAGATGCTGTCTTCCTAGACTTTAGGACCTAGAGCATACCCTTTAACTGTTTTAGTTCGACTGGAAAACACACACCCTTTGCAATTATACAAAGGCACTGCATACTGTCTAACATCAGTTTCTTTGGCAATAGACTCTATTTGACGTTGTATGTAGGAGCTCACTGGGATGTGTGCTTTGGGAAAGGATAGNGTATTCCTGTCCTTGCAAGACTCAACAGAGAACATTAAGCTGTGACGTGTTTGAGCTGGAGCTCTCGTCCATCCTATGGGGAGCTCTGGGTCTAGAATGGCCTTTCAGAATTGTCCCAGATGGAGTTAAGGATGCCTGGTTTTGTATCCTAATGTCAAGTGGTCATTGAACAGAGTCTATGTAATGGAAGGGACATAGCTTTGAGTGAGACTGTTCACTTTGGCTAAGGAAATTTCCAGAGAAGAAATTTAACCTTCATCAGACAACACTCCCAAGAGCTAAGGAGAATGAATGNAGAAGCCCTGAAGGAAGGTGCCAAGTGGTGCAACTCGTGTGCTTTTTGGAACTACCTGCTACCCACAGTCAGCTCATTCCATGTAGAAGCAGCCTCTCCAGGATTCTGGTTAGCATTGCTTTTTTTGTCTATACTCATGAAAGGAAAGGAAAGGAAATAGGAGCATGTGCTAGCTCCTGCTGCTGTATCTGGTCTCAGGGGCCACACAGGTTGATAGTCATTTTCCTATTTCATTGCTCAATCTAGATTCCTTCCATCCTTGCTAGCAGCTCCTCAGGTCTTGGTGCTTAAACTGGCCCTCTCATTCCCGAGGGCTATGAACCCCTACAGCAGCAGCAGTCACTATGCTCTTCTTAGACCATGATGGATGCATGTGTCCTTCTGCAGTCAAAAATCAGGCTGTGAGTACAAAGATACACCATACACCCACATCCTTTATGTCTTCAAGGCGGCACTTAGGTACTTCTCCTCAAGGTATGGTAATTAACGTGGGGAGGAGGGGTGGAGAAACAGATTCAGGGGCTTCCACTTGGCCTTCCCAAGNTTGATAACTCACTTTANAGAAGAATGAACCAAGGTGNGGGTTCTTCCCACCATCAAATATGTTCACTACAAACNATCATTCAAGGGTCATCAAAAAAAGTCACTGACTGGGTCTGTGTTAATGGCCAGAATGACACAGACAGAGGAATTTAGAGCAGAACCTACCACACCACTGCATTATGAAACTGAAGAGGAGCAGCCCAAGGTTATTAGAAAACCAACTTTAATTTATCCAATTACCATACAAGAAAGACCACCAATTCAGGATTTCGATGGGCAACTGCTTTGAGTTATGAAAAAGCTGATTCTGTAATCACAAGTTAGAAGTTATGGCCATTTTGGGACTACCTGTACAAATTAAGACTGACAATGCTAATGCTCCAGTGTATATCTCTAGTAAAATGAAATGGTTTTTTTTCCTATTACAACATAAAGCATATTACAGGTATACCACAGGATCCTACATGACAAGCAGTTATAGAAAGATCTAATTGCACTTTAAAAGATATACTTAATAAACAGAAAGGAGTAATAAAGACTCCCAGAGATAGATTAAACAATGCTTTATTAACTTTTATTTTTTAACTGCTAATGAGAAAGGAAGAACAGCTGCAGAGAGACATTGGATAGTAGAAAAAACTACTGAAATAAATCAACCTGCATACTTTAAGGAGGTGTTGACCTCAGAATGGAAACCAGGATATGTGTTACATTGGAGAAGAGGTTTTTCTTTTGTTTTCACAGGAGAAGAAAAGCTATGGATACCACCAAAATTGATAAGGATTAGATTTGAACAGTGAAGACCTCTTGATTAGGAAAGGCATTAGCTCATCAAACAGCATGGAAATTGAACCTGCCAAAAAGGGAAACTCCCCAAAGTTAAGGTTGGGGCAGGGTTTTGATTTTGTCTTTTCAGGAGAAAAAAAAACAATCCACCTAAGGAATCTAAAGACCACTGACAAATGAGACGTCTGAAGAGCAAGGATGAGTCATCTAGAGAAAATGCCCCCAAAATTGGCCTAATTGTACAGCACACTTCCAATAAGATAAAATCTCATAAATCTTCCCAAATGTTTGCCTCTACTGTTCTCTACAAACATATAAGGCAAATGGTCTTTTTGCAGTCCCAGTTCAACTGAAAATTAAAGTTGGCTTTGAAGTTGGAATGTGGCTCTCTCCGTCTCTAAACCCAAGCACTCTGTCTCATGTCAGAAAAGCTACCCGGTATGGGACAGAAGATTAACCAAATTTAGGACTATTCTATTGCCACTAAACTTATAATCATTTGGTTTTATTTTGATATATATATATGTATATATATATATATATACATACACACACATATATAATATATATATTATATATATATATACTTAAACCTTCTGTTGTGATATTAATGGTCATATAGAGCACTAATTTTAGAAATAAGCTTCATCTAGCTTCCTGTATATGATTTTGGGCTTGAGTCTGAGGCAGGTAACTAGGAACTAAGTTTGTGTACCCCGGATGTATTTAATTGATTGTGGTCCTTTAACCTCTCTGATAATCTGCTGCATATGACATTTAGAATGTTTAAGTTTCCTGCGGTACACCAGGACCATTCCTAACAGTGACCTTTGAAGTCTCTNAAGGNTGTTGGAACGATGAATCCACTTGGATTGTGGTAANGCCACAGTTGACAAACACCTCCCAAAGATGANCTTTGGACTACAAACTGCTCAGGACAACTTCAAAGCAGTTAGCTAAGATGGTCCAGCCTCATAGACTACTCTAGTCAGGACTTTAGATAAACCTTCCACTCTCCCATCACACTGAGACCAGACAACAGCTAGCTCTCCCAGAACTTGATCTTTATCTCAATTTTTTTCAGGGTTGTTGCCCCNAGACAGTAGGAAGTAATTTTAAGAACCAACACCCACATTCCCAAGAGGTAGGGTGNGTGGCTTTTGGTCATTCAATTGATGTTTGCCATTATTTAGGGAGGTTGGTCCCAAGTNATTATTGGTGATGGTCAAGGAGGAAACTAAACAAAGGAAATTAGATTCAGGGAGCTTGTTCTGAAAAGAAAAAGGGGGATATAGAAATTATAGGATAAAAAAAAATTGAATCTACTTTAAACTTAAAAAGCAACTACTAGTCTCAAATGTTTTATATTGGTATGAATTTTTGTATAATGATACAAATTTAAAGTTATTTTTGTTATACTGTATATATGTTTCTACTTTTGTTTAAGACATTTTTGTATATTGATACAAATTTGAGGTTATTTTTGATATACTGTGTTATATGTTTCTATTCCTGTTTAAGGTATTAAAGCTATGCAGCTCATAAAAAATATAATGTAAAGTTCTAGTCCTTGAAAGCTATTTAGAATAATAAAGAAATACAGATTAATAGTCATCTGTAACAATCAAACTTATAGTCATGTTAGGTATGTTTTCAAGGTCAATCAGAGACATATTTTAAATAGATAGGTGGTCTTCAAACACTTCAGATATCTACAGAATATGGTATTTTAATGTTTTAATAATATAAGGCTTTTCATGACAGTGAGACACATCTGCTCCTGGTAGCATCAACTTACCCCAAAAGAAGATGATGGGCATTGAAGAACCTCCATATGGAGTTTGCTTTCATTTGTGGCAAAGTTAGCCACTGGGCAAAGAAACTGCCCTTGCCTCAACTGCTGACAGTATGCTGTCCAAATTGGACAAGCTGGACACAAAAGAAGGTAACTACCAAACTTTACCAAGACAAGGTAGGACAGTCCTTCAAAATTCCTGCTTCACAGAAAAGTCTGTCAGATATTTTAGGCCTGTAGGCTGAAGATAGATCACCCAATGTTGCAGAGGAATTCTGGGGTGACTGTCCAGGCAGCCAGATGTCTCTGTTGCTTCTTACTTTTGGAAGTTGCTTGCTCTGCACTTTAATTTTATANCCTTCTTGGGTCTCTGATGGGGTTGAAGACTAGATAGTTATAGTTAGAGTTTTTCTTAGTTATGATAGAAAGTAATTAGGTACAAAACAGTAGNCTCACCAAGATAAGTTAGATAATAGAGTATTTTCTCTGAATTTGCCAAATACTAATGGACTGGACATTGTGAATGTATTTCTNACTTGATAATTGTTCTTATTATATATAGTTTTACTATGTTAGAGTTAAAACCTTTCCTTTTTGTTTAGACAAAAGGGGGAAATGTTGTGGGAGAATTGTTCATANNATCATTCCATTGTGCCAATAAAGCCACCTTCAGTCAAAGGACAGAGTCAGCAATAGGCAGACCAGATTTAGCCATAGAGTTGTTGGAGGATTAAGGTCTGCTAAAGAAGACAGGAAGAGAGAAGAGGGAGTTTCCGGGGGTGGGGGGAACTTTGGGGAGATGATGGTTTGGGAAAAATTTGGAGAAAGGGCCAGCCAATCAACTCTCCCCTGTCCTTGGATTTATCAATTCTTTATCTCAATTTCTGACTTCCGAGTTTTTATTATACTGGAAGAATTTCGATGTTTGTTACACTTCTTCCTTGAAAGTCAGCATAAGCATACATTTACCAGTGTCTTCCCCAGGGNTCCCATAGCAAACTCCCTATTGTTGTGGGTGCTAGCTTCTGCCAGAACTCATTCTGGGCTCCTGCTTGGGAAAGGTGTTTATCTCCTAGACTGGAACTCTCAGGGCATAGAATCGCAGGTGGGATTCATTTCAGCGCATCAGGAGCTTAATAAACAGGGGCTAAGAGAATCAATGAGTATATGCTATTCACTCTAGATGAGCTCTGTCTAATCATGGGATAATATGAGCCACTAAATTGTGTAGTAGCATTATTCAAATGAGTAAAAAGCAACAAGTGGAATTGGTTTTTTTAGCCCAATCTGTTAATGACCATTTTAATAAATGATCACACAAATAAGTATCAATATGGTTTATATTGTCTTTCATATTGTGTCTTCAGAATTTCACCATGTATTTTTTACTGAACAGCCCATCTCAAAGCAAACTAGACACATTTCAGGTGATCAGTAGCCATACTGGGCAGTGTATTCTAGGTTAAGGGATGTGGTTGAGGTATACACAAACACCTTTGTCTATGTCATTGAGGGCATGGTTCATACTTGGTGGTTACATGGCACTTCAGTGGTTCTCACCTTGGTCTACAGCACAAAGCTATAAGGGCAGGCCTGAGTATGAGAAATCTGTGATCTGTGAACAGCCAACAAAAAGCAGTGGAACTGTCAACAGCTAACAAACCAACTTCTCAACCAGACTCGTGGAGCTGAGATACACAAATAAGCTGCCTCTCTAGGGAACATAAAAGGCATTAGGTAAGAGCTACATTCCTTGGTGTGCAAAGCCACACCTTCCAATGCCATCATCTCTGAGGTTTTACTCACCAAAA
The DNA here is from genome assembly GCA_001675575.1 of Neotoma lepida. Classification (NCBI taxonomy): domain Eukaryota; kingdom Metazoa; phylum Chordata; class Mammalia; order Rodentia; family Cricetidae; genus Neotoma; species Neotoma lepida. The sequence goes on along the minus strand of LZPO01097287.1, from coordinate 5,722 downwards.
GAGAAAGCCACAGTAATGTAAATACAGTCCATTTGCAAATGCCAGTGTAGAGGTAGCTCCAGGGATCCACACCCTCTAGGGATACCATTTGAGGGAGGAGATGAAAAGAAATTTCTTAATCAGGAAACCATTCCAATATCTAAGCTGTTTATCTTGTTCAAACCTGTTGGCTCCATCTAACTTGGACTGAAGTGAGTGTTTGCTGGGCCCAACCTTTACTCTGTTGGGATCAGAACAAAAAAAAATTCTCCATCTCTCAGCCCCAAATTATGGTGACTTCAACTGAGAAACTTAGTGCCAACTGGCACAGAACATAAGGTGGAACTGTGAGTCAACTTGGCACTCCTAGCCTGGCACCTTCTTGGTGGGCAATATCCCAAAGCTGCCTGCCATGCCCCTTCTCCTCTGGAATAACAGGCCCTACTTGCAATGAAAACAAGTCAGGGACCCAAATTAGCATCAGAACCAAATGGTCTCCTGGGAAACTAATGACAATTATTCCTGTTTTAAAACATTTTCTTTGCAACCTAGACAGTGAAGCCAGGTCTTTCACAAGGACAAAAGCCTTGTGCCAAAGAACTCCATCTCCTATAAAGAAATGTCATTGACCAAAGATTATGAAATAGCTGAAAGATTCCATTCGGGGCTTTCAGGACATACTCTACGTATTTGCTTATTCTTCTTCTTCTAGATAATCCATCCCCATTCATTCATCACTGAGTTTTTTTTTCAGTGAAAAGAAGTGAAACATTTCTCATTAGTTTCTTTTTGTAATAGTCCTTCCTGTGAAAAGTTGGAGTCCTCAGATCGCCAAGTGGCTTGAAGATGGGTCAGGGAGCCTTGCCCTTATCAGGTGAAGATTCAGGCCAGCATACTTCCACCATCAAATCCTCCCACCTGGAAATCATCTGAAAAAAAAATCAATTTGCATTCTGATGGTAATGGTTTGCGGTTATAGGGTAGCCTGTAGTTTACAAAACGCCTTCTTGTTTCCACAATTCAACTCNTCAATAGTTGGAGTAGGAGCAGTAGGTCTTGTCTTCATGTGATGTTTCTCCACAACTGGTACTCCGTTGAGAGCCCTCTTTGTTCCTGGCATTGAGGAACGCATTGGGAAACTGTCACTAAGACACAGCACCTTCGGGAAGGAGCTGAGTCCTAAGGGGCAAATAGGAAACAATGAAAACTCATAGAAACTTTCCAACAGAAGTACCAGCATGCTGTAGGGGCATGGAAGAGGGGCCTTCAATGCAGCATTTTAAGTATTGAATAGTTCCTTTGTCTGAAGAAATTAAGCTCCTTGGTGATGTAATTCCTGGTATCCTAGTAAGTCAGTAAGAAACTTGTAGGTAGAGAGGCCTCAAGTGGCTCTAAGTCACACTGACTGACTGTGTCTTATCTGAAGGATATAATTATGATGTATACAGGATAGGTACTAATTGTTTATAGACTCAGACAGCATGACTCTAAAGGATGTGAATGCTGATGACTCTAGGTATATCTCTAACAGGTCAATTTTCTTCATGAAATATTAGGATCCCTATACTTTCCAAATGAGTATTAACTCCCAGTGTAGAACTACTTCTAAATGTAAACATGGCTTAAAACATTTTAATAACTTCCTTTTCTCTTTTTTGGTATTTTTCAGAATATATAGGAAGTCTTCCCTGTTGCTTTCCCCCTTGTTTTATAATCATAAAAAGTGT
>LZPO01097286.1:154557-164650 GCA_001675575.1 Neotoma lepida | reverse complement strand
AATTATGCCCTATCCCATTTAAGATGAAATTTTGTAGGGATAAGTTTACCAGAAAAACACAGGACACCTGGTCACAGTTGAATATTAGATAAAGAATAAGTCATTTATTTAGCATAAATTTGTTCCAGATATTTCACAGAGACTAATTATTCATGGGGGGCTCTTGTATTAAAAACCAACCATTGTTTATCTGAAATTCAAACTGAAGTGGGCATCATACAACATGTATTCATGTTTGTTAAATCTGCAACTCTGAGAGTCATTTATTCCTTAGTCTACATAGCTGATTCTTCCCTCACTGTCAAGCCTTAGCTGTGCAGATTTATTGAAGAGAGAATGTTTCCAGATCTTCTGAGATTTAAACCCTGATGGAAATAAACTTGCCTCTTAGCTGAATTGTCCCACTCTCTTTAAACCCATGTGCTTTCCAAAGTTCTCCATTTCTTCTTAATTATAACACATTTCAAGAATTGCATATTTATTTGAGATAAAACCCATGCATACAGGTCACATAAAATACATGAGGATGAGAATTAAATCTAATACAGTATTGGATAGGGGGTGTGATATAGGAACTACACAACTATTGTCTACAGTGTCATTTATAAATCTGTCTCTAGGAGCCTTCTTGTACAAAGAGTATGTTTGGGCAGTTAGCAATAGTGCACACAGCACAAACAGTAGAGAGTTACAACCTCAAAGCATTCCATCCAGTCCCAGCTCAGAGATCGGTGTACGGTTTCATCAATGGCCCTGACTTACAATGACCTTTCAAGTGACACACCTGGGAAAATAAAAGAGAAGCCGTTACAAATAGAAGCATTTGCAGAAATCACTCTGGGACTGTAGCACCATTCCACATTGTAAAATGCACATTTGTTATCTTGCACCTTCCTGAGTTGAACTTTGAAAATAAATGGTAGCCAGATGCAATGACAGAATGGGGAATTCACCCCAGGGGGCCTTCACTGATGGTAGTAATAATCTTGACCTTCATAGCCTTCATAGCCACGCCCCTTGTAGTAGCTGTATTCATCTTCATAGGCTCGGTAATTGTCCCCGCGAGGCTCGCCGTTCTCATTGTCGTAGATTTGATAATCAGTGCTGTACTCATTGTTGCCCGTTTGTTCATATTCTCCCCCATACTCAACGGTAGTGGTTCTTCTGAATGGTGGGGAGGTGATCCCATAGGCTTCGGGTGGTGGGGTCGTATGCTGAAACCCGTTCAGAGGGTCAGCTGTCTTGGGGCCATCACTGATCTGCTCTCTGCCCGCTGTGGTTCCTTCTGCACCCGCTTCAGTGACACTCTGTTCCTCGCCTTCTTCATTGTCTCCGCCACTACTGCCGTTCCCACCGTCCACCTCGGTGGAGTTTGTGCTGGTGCCGTTGACGACCTGCTCGTTTTCATCTACTTCTGCTTCTTCGTTTTCATTTTCTTCCTCTTCCTCTTCTTCTTCATCGCTTTCCTTCTTTTTTGCAGCCTTGCTTTCTGCATCTCCAGCCTGAAAGGGAAGGTTTGAAATCATCCAAATTTAGTGAAAAACTCCTCTACTGATGATCTTGTTATGGATGCTCTTTTGGGTTAAAGATATCTTAATTTGTGAAAGAATTAGTGATGACTTTAAAATTTCAGAATAGATACCTTTGTAATGGGTTTTAATGGGTTAGGGGTGTACCGGATAAGCGTACACTGTGCGTCATGTTTCCTTAGCTCTGCCGCCAACTTTGTCTGCCTTGGAAGCTGCCCCTCTGAAGTAGGACGGTACAATAGCTTGGGAAGCAAATTCTCAGAATATCATTCCTCNTTTGTAATCAGGGAAAGTATATCTATTCTTGCCTCTTTAATGAGGTAATAATATAAGTAAAGATGGTAATAAATACTATATGAATAGTGTCAGGGAACCTTGGACATCAGCAGAGAGATGAAAACAGATCGATGGTTGGGACTCATTACCTTCTTGGGCAGCTGGAGTGCAGCTAGCCCGATGGTCCCTGTTCCAGCTGTGGTCTCTGCCCCATAGACAGCTGTTACACCAGAAAGTGTGGTGTTCTCGGCCTCTGCCTCCTCGTCTTCATTCCCCTCAGAATCTTCATTGTTTTCCTCTTCATTTGAAGTCTCCTGGTGTAAATATCCAGAGTTCAAAATTTACTGTAGCCGGAATAGAGCTCAAAATGTGTTGGGTCTTTGAGGCACTATTTGGAAATGCCCTCAGCTGGCTCATCACTGCCTCCTTGTGTGCCATTTCCCTCCTTATTTCTAAGAACTCAACGTTACTTAATCCTGTTTATCAGCTGGTGGAAGGCTGTAGTTATTTATGCTTTCTATTTTATCAACTTAACAGTATTTGTGCTTTAGATATTTGGTGCACAATTACTTCTTCTGCACAAGAAATTTATAGTAGTGTATATGATATACATGAAGATGATTAAAAATTAAGACTCTTGAACAAATGCACATTATAATCTTTAATGTTTTATTCTTTTATTTGTGCTATGAGATAAGTTTGTAGATTGAGCTAATCTATCAGTATAATTAATACCTACTAGTCAAAATCTGGATTTCATATGTTTAAATTTAAATAAATAAAGAATACTGGAGAGTTGAATTTACTTGAAATGTATTTCTGGGAGATTGTGATGTTAGGATAATGTTAAGATTTCAGGAAAACAAATTAAATCTGAGTTTGATCTTTCTTAAGAAAACAAATTGATGTAAGCACATTAAGTTTGTGAATGCTACAGTTTCAGTGAAGGGTTTGATACAACCCAAGCCCACCTTTCCAAGCTAGGTGTACCCAATATCTCATGAGTGGTATACAGTCTAGGTGTGCCCAATATCTCATGAGTGGCATACAGTCTAGGTGTGCCCAATATCTCATGAGTGGTATACAGTCTGTTGTTTTTTTTTATAATTCATTCAAACAGATTAAACTTTTTAGTGGTCTAAGGAGAAATTCTTAGTGTCATTGGAGAGATTCTATGTTAGTTGGCTCTTGTTCCCTCATTTCATTGATGAAAACGATGACGTACAGTGATACAGTGACCTACAAAGTCAAATGGGTGATAATTCATGATAATTCATTGGTNGCAGGGTCGAGACTGAAGAGTAGTCAATCTCCTGATGTACACAATTTCTCCTCTTAGATTCTTTTTTGGCCCAGAAACTTAATTTAAGAATGTTCTTATGCAAACAAATTAAAAAGGAAATGGGTTGGACTATTGCTATACTGGGCTTCAAATATCTTATTGATAGAAAAGTTATTCATATCCATGACCCCCTAGAATGGCCAAAATGAAAGAAATAACAGGCATTGGTGAGAATGAGGATCAGTGGAAGCTCTGTGTAAGGACAGGGGGGCTTTGCCTGACTGCTCCTACTTTGGAGAGCCTTTGGTAAAGCTGAACATGTGACATCTTTTGACTCAGAAATTACACTTTTAAGTAAAATAGCCTCTGAAATCAATGTGTAAAGTCATTTGAAGAAGTTCTAGAATATTCTCAGCAACCATCACCTTTGTAGCAATCCTAATTTGGAAACTACCAAAATGCCCATTTTCAGATGAATCACACATTGCAACACATTGATACTGACAGGAAACCTGGGTACTCACTAAGGACAGGATAGTGTTGAAGAATCTCAGAAGGTCAGAACAACAGAAGCCTCTTACAAAAGAATGGATACTGTGTCATCCTATATGTAGAATATGTGTATGTATAGAATATATAAAATATATAAAGTATTGTGTATTAAAACACAAGCAGAAGCTAACCTACTCAATTAAAGTCAAACTCATGGTACTCTATGGTGGAAGTTGATTAATGTAATATTAGACGTGTTCTTTTTTTATATTAGTGCTGATTTTACTTACACGTTCAGTTTCTGAAATTTTAATGAGCCAATAATGTTATCATGTATGTTTCGATTAAGCAAGTCTGAAATACTTTAGGGTATGTGTGGGGTGTTAACACCAAATAAAGAATGTGCCCAAGTGGTTTCCTCCTGTGAATACAACCCCTGGGGTTTGTGCATCTAACTGGAACTCTCAGTTAAATTTTAAAGAAGAAATTAAGATGAAAGCATGTCTAGAATCTTGCAGATGGAAAATTCCCTAATCTACNCACCTTTCTATGATTACGGTGAATGGATGAGCTTTGGAGCACCTATTCCTCTGACATTTCAAAACCAAATCATCAAGAACTTACTGGATATCACATATGCGTCAGAATTATACCAGGCAGTATGAGGAGTTACAGCAGGGTTTAACATAGGGTTGTTGGGTCTTAGGGGATTTGGCCAGAATGGGAGGATTTGTATGGGAGGGCCTACATATTCAGAGGGGGCTGACAACATTTTGGTGTGCATAACTTTGCCAGAGGCCTAATGCTTCTGTATTCACCACGACCTCCACCACAGCAAGCCGAGACCTGCTGCTAAAGAGGTGCATGGAGTAACTGGGAGATGCAAAGTCCACTTCACAACTGCTGGACAGAAAACAGCTGGAGTAAAAAGGATGAGTCTCCCTTAGTTTTGGAGTCTGACTGAGCTGCAGCAAAATTCTGAAGGATGCAGGACACACAGGGTTTCTGGTTATGATTTGTCATTATTTTTAAGGCCTTCCCTCCATGGTCAGTGTAACTGTAGCACAGGGCATGTTACTTAACCAAAAGAAGAAACTAACTTGATCACCATTCAAGTTGCCATATCTTTTACTTTCAGGATAGCTGACACAGATGATCCATTTTTGACTATCATTTTCTATTCAGAAACACCACCTAGAAATACCTGAATTTGGAAGGTTCCCAAGCCAGGAATAGTGATATTTGCCTATCTAGGAAAATATACCCTAATAGTATGTTTTCTTAGGCAAGATGTCAGTTATAAACATAATATCGTGATTTTCAAGCTACCTAAATGAATTTAGCCATTAATTACAGTAATTTAACTGTTTAGGAAGATGTTTATACATCTTGAGTATTTCAGTTTCTGTAATCTAATAATTAGACAAAAATCTATTAAATTACTATTAAAGAGACTAACCATATTTTGTAGATTAAATCAGGACACCACTGTAGAGGTATCAGTTGGCTTTACATCCTTCCCACCAAAGAAGGTGCATTACGCCAATTTTGGGATTACTTCTTTCTCATCCCTTTCATGGGCATCCAATATAAATAAATGTCACGCTGCTTTTCAGTGGGTTTTACACTTCCCTTAAAATGCAGACACATTTGTTTTTGTGTACCGCATCTAGGTAACTTTAACCCCACATTGCAATGGTGTTTAAAGAAGATTGCTTTAGTTGCTTCTAACTCAAATAACATTCCACCTGTCCAAACTAGCTGGTTATGGGTAGCTGGCAAGGCAGCAATGGCTATTTGCTGAGTCCAGACTGCATAGAATAGTTTCCTATTAGCTCCTTGTGTTGCTTGCCTTGTTACAGAAGAAACAGAGAATGTCTTACCTCTTCCCCCTCTTCATCTGAACTATCACCGTCTCCATTTTCTTCAGAAGAGTCACTGCCTCCCTAAAACATACATATACATATATACATACTCATGTACATAGTATGTGTGCATGTGTACATACACATAGGATGCATGACAACAACTGAAATTCCCTGATGATTAAAATGTAACACACAGAGATATTTACTTATTAGTATTATCAGCTTGCTTGATTTGTTAGCAGAGAATAGTGTCAAGCTAAAGTGAGAAAGCTATGAGCACATTTGGGCACATATGAAATGAGGACAGAGAAACAGCCGTGTTATAATGAACAGCCTATGAAGGAGGTTACTCACTTTCAACCTCCCAAACATAGACNATAGGTTGAAATATTACATTCTATGCAAAAGCCAGAATGACAAATCACAAATTGCTTAGTTTTGAAGGAATGAAGGAACTACTGAGTTCCTTCTCCAAGAAGGAACTATTCAAAAAAGTGATTTTTCCCAACCATTTCTAAGCATGTCTCAGACTAAGATATAAATTCCATAGTCTTATTTTCTAACAAAATATAGGTGATAATGATTTAGCTTACTATAAAGTGTAAAATGTTATTTGATAGTCCTACTACAATATAAATTATAATTTGATTTGGAGAAACTAAATTTGTATTCCTAGATTCTCAATTTAATTGAAACTAATTTTAAAATTGTGTTAATTGAAATATGCACAGTTAAATTAGATGAAAGATATAAAAACACTTACGATTTGGCGGCGTGATAATAAAGAAAACCAAGGATCCTACATATAAAACATGAGTCAGTGAGCTTTACTGGGGTCTTCACTGTTGTTGCCTTTATATTGTTTTGTTATATTCTTACAGTGCTGTGGCTCAAACTCAGGGCAAATGCTCCACACATTAGATATATCCTAATTCTGAGCTTTCTTCTTTTTACTTTTTTAATTACATGTAAATCTAAACATGCATCAGAACTTCTAAGTCAAGAAACCCTTGATCTTTCTACCAAAGATAACCCATAGAGAATCTCCCTTCCTATTCCACACTCAGCCCCAGTGGCCTCAGGGATCCATACATGCCTAGCTTCAGTGTCTGCCATTTCCTGTTTATCTATGTCAGCTTGGATTCTGATGATCAGTTAAGCATCCTGTCCTGGGAGAACATGACTGAGAAGGACCGTTAACTTCTGGGTTAGGAATAAGGCTGTAGAGGAGACTCATCCCAGTGCTGCTCATAGCAGTCCCTGTTGGCCTCATTCTCCAGGTCGCTGTGTCACCCAGCAAAGGAAAGGGAGTTTGCTGCCTTGGGCCAATAATAACTCTGGATGGAAGAAGAAGAATTAGACCCTAGCTACGCTGCCATGACCTAGTAGTTACGCTGTTCCACACCCAGGGGGGAATAAAACAAATCATTATATTTGAGCTATTTCCACTTATTAAATCAAATATAGAGGACCATATATTTATCTAAGCAGAGCTGTTTTTCTCAGCTGGGAGCATGTTAGGTATTATTCATGCTTCCTTTGCTCTAATTTCCTCCCTAACTCAGCTAACATTCTACCATTAGTCTGTGTGTTGGGAACCACTTAAAAGCTACATGGAATACTTAAAGGTTTGTATTTTACTTTTTTATTGTTTTGAATCACTTTCCTTTCTTTCACTTACTACCAATTTATCACAAAGTCTTACTAATTCTTCCAGAGCCTTTTATGTGTTTATATAGATAAGTGAGAGATAATGGGCAGATAAAAGACAGATGAACAGGTGTCTTAATGGAAGGCAATTCTGAAAACCCACATTTGTATGCTGACTGAATATGATAAAAGAAATGAAATTGAATCTTGCTTGCTACAAGTTGGCACACTAATCAAATATCATAAAATGTAATTTTTCACTAAAACAGCTTAGGATACAAATTGAGCTGGTTTATACTTCTCTTTCTGTATTTCAGCCTGGAGACAATCTATAGTAGACTTGCTGGTGGCTTTGCAACCCATCTGACACATTACATGCAAGTTACTATTTTATGGATGACTGCCCTTAAACAGATTTGCTANCTAACACATGAATTTTGAAGTCAATAAAATATAACTCATGGGATCAAGATGACAATTTTGGACAATAAATAGATGTTGACATAAGATAGGAGACATCAAACTTTGTGAAAACAGGAGCTTGTTACAAATATCTCAGAAAGTTGTATTTGGAGATGTTTTATTTTTTATTTTAAAACAACTACCTTACAAGTTCTACTTAAATTGATCAAGCCTCTCTATGTATATAATTTGTAATAAAAGTATATTTGACTTCTATGGACTTTGAATCTATCAATAACAAAAGACTGTAACTTTACCAATATTAGTATACTATGAACTTTTTAGTTGGATCACATATCTATAAAAAAAATCTAGGTGAGAATGGTTGTATCTAAGTATTAGATATTTCAGAAAANTTGGCCAGCTACTTAGGAACTAGAATTTATATCTTTTCTGTTTTAGAAAGGGAACAAAGTTCCAAATGGACCCTGTTTATTTCTAGGCCTGANGTGAACCAAGGAACAGAGGACAGTTCTAAAAATCCGCAACTCTTGTATCACTCATGCTCATATTTCTGTGGCCACACAAGTTCCCTATAATTATAATGGTGCTGGAAATACTTGAGGATTATGATTTCCTATCATTGCATGAGCTAGAGAGGGGTTAGCCTGACATATGGTGAGACTCAGAGCCAAGCCACTGCGCTGAGGCAGGTTTACAGGATCCGGCTGCTTCAGTGCCTTGGGAGTCCTAGGTCAAATGGTGCATAATTGACACTCTGAACCCAAACTGTACAGTCACAGAAATAGTGTCACGCTAGTTTTTTGTGTATTTAGAACCAGCACCACACCCTCCAGTAATCCAAAGGCCTCTTTCACAAATAACCCAGCAAAAATGGGATGCCTCATTTTTAGCTTCAGCTATTTTTCCTTCTTGTTTACAAAATTTTACTGATTTTTTTTCCTCACAGGCTTCCTACATTCCACAAGTTTCTCTCTTTCCTCTGCAGTGCTTGGGCCAGACCCCATCACAATTGTGCTCCATGTGTGACCCACAGCCCTGCCACTTCTCAGGGTAAGGGTTCCAGACATCGTCATCACTGCCAGGGAGTTACTAAGGCTATTAGTTGTCCGAAGACTCAGGTGCTTATGAACTTAGCTTTTCCAGAGCTCAGAGGATGCGGAAATACCAGATGTGACCAGCTGGGTGACAGCACTGAGCCAACCATAATGACAATTAGTGATCTTATCACCAGCGTCCTTGTCAGTAGCTGATAAAATGGTTCCCTTTTATCAGTAGATTAGCAGAACACTTGAACTCTAGATGTCAGGGTACTTGTTTTCATCACCCCAGTGCTCTCTCTCTCTCTCTGTGAGCTTTGTCTCTTGTGTTGAAAGAAAGCTTAGGTTTTTTTTTTTTATATATAATAAATTCAAGTTTCCATAGCAAGAAGGAGGGAACTGGATGCATGGTGTTGAAAGTGAATTGAGATGTCTGGGTGTTAAATTTATTTAACACCGTTATTAACACCTCATTATCAAAGTATGGGGAGTGGAAAGGAAAATGAAGTTTTGCACTTACCTGGACTGGAAACCGTTTTAGAGACGGATAAAAGTAGGCATGCTTGTAAAGAAAATAGCGTGGCCGGTACTTAAAGACCTGCACAAATAAANTAAACATTATGATCACATTTAGTGTGCGATTATATTAGAATAAATGTAGGCTAGAGAAGTTTGCTGAAATTGCTTACCCCATTTTCCTCAGAGTCTTCAGCTTTGACTCTGCGATGGAAATTTTTCATCTGTCCAAAAGAACATTTTACTGTTACAGACCCCATTTACATAAAAATGTAACTACCAAAAATATAGGTTCCCCACAATGAACTTACTGAGAAAGCACAAGCCATCCCCAAAATGCTGAGCAAAATTAAAGCAGTCTTCATTTTGCAATTATCTCTGCAATCCAAGAAGGGATACAGTTAATAGATATTAAAACACAGGGCATGGCTCATTTGCTCATAACAATTCAGTAGATCTTAATTTGTCTAATTCTCATTTAAACTAATTATAAGTGAATTTCTGGTTGGAGTGGTGTAGTTACTTNCTTGGAACAAGTGAGGACCTGTATTTGACCCCCTACCCTTGAAAAGGTCTGTGTTTATTTTTCCAGGTCCTTCCACTTGTGCCCTAGCTGTGTCTGGATAGTTCTGAGCTCCATATTTGATTCACCCATTGTTCTCTGATTCATCAGTGGGGCATCATTGGATCCCTGCATCAGGATCTGAATACTCCGGATGCTCCACACAGGGGTGAAGAAATCTCCAAATGGCACTGACAAGGGAGCATTAGCCACACTAGCCAGCATGTCAGTGCAGCTATGTGTCCCATTCAGTTGCTAATAGTTACAAATCAAGCAAAGTGCAAATGTGTTCAAATGGTTCATTTACCCAGTAGACTACAAGAAGTTTCCAACTTCTGTGCATAGATTTTTGAACTAAGAGTTCATTCTTAAAATAGACAGTAGGGGCCTTTTCCCTAAGAATACCTCATGGTTGGTTTGGGACCTGCAAGAGAGATGGAAGGATGAGAGAAAGG
>LZPO01097286.1:127990-149256 GCA_001675575.1 Neotoma lepida | reverse complement strand
ACACACACACACACATACACATACACACACACACACACAATTTTTTCTTTTATTGAAAATGGATATTTTTCCATACAGTATATTCTGATTATAGTTTCCCTCCATCAATTCCTCTGAGCTTCTCCCCATATCCCCTCCCATCTGGATCCACACCCTTTTTTACTCTTGTTCGAAAACAAACATCTAAAGAATAAAATGAAATCAGATACAATGAAAACAAACAAACTGGAACAGGGCAAACAAACAAAAGAAGAAAAAGAACCAAAGAAAAAGCACAAAAAAAACATATTTAGATGCAGAGACACACACATTTGTACACACAGAAATCTCATAAAAAGCACAAAATTGGAAGCCATAATATATGCNCAAAGGACCTGTGAGGTAAAAAAATAAAATAAAANGGTAAGGCCCTGACAAAACANTAGGAGNCAAAGAACTCCAAAGACATCATTGAGTTCTCTTTGTTGACCCTTTACTGCTGGACAAGGGGCCTACCCTTAAGAGTGGTTTGTATCCCCGGCGAGACTGTTGGAGAGACCTGATTTTTTGTTTGTGTGTGGTTATCAGGTGGAGATAGTTTCTAGGTTAGGGATGGGGGCTTTTGTCTACTCCTCTCTGCATGTCGATTCCATCTGGCACAAAACTTGTATAGATCCCATAATCCAGAAACAACAGACTCCAGCTTATACCCAGTGAAAACTTATTAAAACCACCATAATACTGTGTCCTTGTGGGGTGGTGGTNGCGGACCTGTGCCTCCATGCCATCTGTTTCTTGTTGCTCTGCCCTGGAGGACAAGGGCTGCCTCTATTTCAGTTGCTTTATGTGGGGACTNGGAAACCACATCTGTGGCTATTTACATGAGACTGGAAGTTCTCATAGAATTTCATCAGTTGAACGTTAGTGAGACACATCAATTGATTCTATTCTTATAAAATGAGGGGGAAACTTGGTGGCTAACACATAATGCTGTGTGTGGATGGTAGACCCGAGGGCAGAGCACTTGTGGCTCATTCTTGATGCAGTTCCTGTCTCAAAAGTAAACTCCTGAATTTTTCTGTCCTTCCAAATTGACATTATTCAAAGTCATACAGAAATGAACAAAGTTGACATTTGTTTGATCTCTTTACAGCGTTCCTATGTACCTACATCCCCTACAGTGCCATCAATCCCTCTCTCTTGGCTCTTTTTCATTGCCATTTAGATTTTAAGGCTCTTTCATAAAAGAAANTGCAAATCTTCTCCCCCATATACATCCCTACCTAGCTCTTCCTTTATGGCTTTCTCTTGGTTATGCTGCTATGGTGGTTTGAATAAGAATTGTCCCCATAGACTTGGGCATCTGAATACTTGGTTCAGTTGGTGGTGCTGTTTGGGGAGGTTTAATATTATGGAGTGTCCCTCTATTCTACTTCTTACTTGCAGTTGAGGATGTGAGCTCTCAGCTTCCAGCTCTGGCCACCACGCCTGCTGCTTGTTGCCTCACTTCTGTAAGATGGACTCTTATCCCTCCAGAACCAGCAATCAAAATAAACTCTTTCCTCTAAGCTGCCTTTAGTCATGGTGCTTTATCACAGCTACGGAAAAGTGACGGATGCAGCTGCTCAGTCAATCTCTTTCGTCTTCTCACTTTTCAGCCTCCTCAAGGCAGCCTTGGCCTCCCCAGCTCTGGGAACCTGGGTGCACAAGGCCACTGACAATGGCTTCTTTAACTGTTGTGTCTTGCCTGTACCTTGGAATGAACACTTCCTGCCACATTCTTATGTAGTTTCTAAGGTCACCATTTCTCCTCTTTCCAAACCCATGGCACTGTACGCAGTTCTCTCCATCCCTTCTGCCCACCATTCCCAAGCTTCTCCTCTCTGCCACTGTTGGTTGTTTTTGCTCCCACCATCCAGCTCCCAAGTAAATCATACATGGAGGTTCTTCTTAATTATAAATGCCTGGCCTTAGCTTGGCTTGTTTCTAGCCACTAGGCATTTTACCTTTCTCTATTCTATATATCTTTCTTCCCTTCTGTGGCTGGTTGTGTAGCTGGGTGGATGGCTCCTGATGTCCTTTTCCTTCTCTGGCTCCTTCTTTCTCTTCTTCCAAATTTCTTCCTCTATTAATTCTCTCTGTCTGCCAGCCTCACCTATCCTTTCTCCTGCCTTGCTATTGGCCATTCAGTTTTTTGTTAGCTCATCAGGTGTTTTAGACAGGAAAACTAACACAGCTTCACAGAGTTAAACAAATGCAACATAAACAAAAGTAACACATCTTAAAATAATATTCCCCAACATGCCACACTGTCTCTCCCTGTTATTTAGATTTGTGCACTTTGGAGAAATTCTGTGTCCATCTTCTCTTTTCATTCTTTAATATCTCAGATGACCTATGCCTTCAGCTCCACATCTGTTATTTAATACAGATGTTTCTCCTTTGCTCCAATACAGTCAAGATGACCATGAATAGCACTACCTGGAAGGTTTAACTGACTTTTCTTCTGCGTTGTTTTGCTCAGCTCCTCAACAGAAATCCAGATGGCTTCCTTATCATCACTTGCCTGATTCTATTCCTCCTGCATCAGGTCAGGGCTGTCCCTCTGTCAACGCAAACCTTGCTGCTATCCACGCTGCCCCTGCTGTCTTACTTGAGATATTATTGCCTGAGCTGGGCTGACACAGGACTTCTTCACTGTTTTCTGTGCAATCCGCTTTTCTCACCATAGCCTACATGAACTTTCTAAAACCCTGAGAAGTTTAAAGCCTCTGTGTAAAGTATCCCACCACTCCAGTGCTGGCAAAATAAAACTTTGGCATTTTTGTAGAGGGTTGGTAGTCACCTGGTTCTGGTGCACAGTTCTCTCCAATCCCTCCGCATACAGTTCCCTCCCTTCAACTAAGTTTGGGCGTACTCAAACACTCCCATTCATTCCCTGAACTAGGAGTCATTTTCTTAAGACTGCACAGGCTTCCTTTGTCTGACTTCCCTGTCATTCAGTTCTGAAGTCCCGCCCTGCAGGAAGGAAGCCTGTCCTGGCTGCATTGAGGTACCTCTGAATATCTCCATGCACCCCATGATAGTACTGATTCCTCTCTACTGTTGCTGTTTGCTTATTCCATTCCCTCTACGTAGATTATGAGTTGCTGAAAATAGGGATGAAATCTTATCATTCTGTCTTCAGCCTGACACATTCAATAAATCTTGAAATAATGCTTAATAGTGAATAACCAAGAGACTATCATAGTGTTCTCAACCACTTTTTCNGTATTGTTTTACTATAGACCAAAATTTAATTAATTTAAAGTTTCCCTGAGGAAAAGTTAAACACTAAGGAATCAGATCATTTGGGATAGGGCTGGACTTCAGAGGGCCTCAGCCATTGTAATATCTGAGATGTTTTTGTTCCTCTGAGAGGCAAGTTTTTCCCTGATGGAGCAACATTGCTCTCTCTGAGGTCAGAAGGACTGTTGATATTGCTTTTTGTTGTAAGAGGTTGAACAAGGAGTTCTGGATTCATCTGTTACAATAGCGCCACCTCTTTATCCACAGTTGCTTTTCCTAGTTTCAGTTACAATCAGATTCTGAAAAAACTAAATGAAAGTCTTAGAAATACACAATCCATAAGCTTTTGGTGGCACACCATTCTGTGTGGCATGATGGAATCTCACACTGGCTCCGTCCTTCAAGACATGGATGATTGCTGTATCCACAGTATCCATATTATTTATGTTCCTGCCTGTTAGTCACTTAGAATTATCTCTATCATGAGATTCACTTTTCTATTACTCCTGGGCTTGTGTTAAACATGCTAAAATGCTGCAGCACCCCAATGCTATGTCCCAATGCCTGTCATTTACCTTGATCCCACCACATAGGTATTGTATTAGTGCCCATCATCACAAGAAGGATGGAGACCATAGTAAGACAGTCTGAGGAGGATAGAGAAGAAAAAGAGGGATGACCATGCCCACATAATTTTTACCACAGCATATTGTTATGATCATTCTATTATTTATTGGTGTTGATTTATTACTCTGTCTAGTATATGAATTAGACTTTATGAGAGATAAGTAGTAGAAGAAACCACAATATCTATAGATTTCACTATTACCCATGAGTTTAGACAACACTGAGGGCCTTGAAGCCTATTTGCCGAGGCTAAGGGGAGATGCCTGTGTTTACAAATTTAGATGTTGGAATGAGTCTGGTGTTTAAAGCTTTTCAGAATTTCTTCAGAGTATGCTTGATATAGGTAGCCATTATAAGAAAGGTTTGTGGCCAAATAGATTGAAGATGAATCAAAATAAAGTTTATTAAGATTTAGCCCCCCTTTACCTAGCAGATGTTTTATGGGGGTGTATCTCATTCAGTTTGTTCTGCTCTAGAGGAATACCATAAACTATTCTGTTTCTCTTGGGTCTGGAGGTTGGAAGGTGGATGGTAAGGAGTNTGTTGATCTGATGTCAGGAAGGAGGTCCTCTGTGGTTTATAGATTGCTTTTGTATCATGTCTTCATATAGTAGAGGGAGGTGGTTTTTATGTCTCTTCTTCTTTATGTAAGCTCATCAATGCCATTATGAAGGACCCCATTTTTGTCACCTATACTAATGTCAACTACCTTCTAAGAATTCGCTACCAAATGCTATCATGTTGAGGATTAGAGTTTCAATATTGGAGTTTTGAAGGGACACATTCGGTTCATGGCCACATGCTTACTTTTAACTCTCAAGCTGGAACTGTAGATTGTTCTATTTCTTTTTTCTGTTCTAACCACTGTTACCAGTAAGAAGGTAGTATCTTTTTTTGTCACTCTGTAGTAAATGGTCTGGTTGATAATTTGTTTCTACAGCCTGAATTCTCAAGACTAAAATTGACAAATATAATCATGATTTAGCCACTAATAAGTGTGTTGCTTGAAATTATTTTTCTTTGAAACCTTCCTTTAAAAGATAATAAGCATCCTAGAAGCTTTAAATAGTTTCAAGAAATGTCATCATTTACTGTAAAGCTAAAGAAGTTGTGCTTTAGAGCTAGATAATTTCAGGCCCTAATTCTCACTCATTTATTACTTCAATATGTATTTATTATTTCCAATGTACCATTACATTATTTGTTCTAAATGCTGAGAATAATCATGACAGAATCTCCTCCATATATTTTAGTTGGGGGAGGCCAATGACAAATGCAATACATAAGCAAATATGTCACATTAGTGCATTATGAGTAAAAAGTGAAAAAAAAAAGAAAATATATATGACAATTAAGGAGGGTTTGAAGATTCATCTATAGACCTTGTAGTGAATCTAAATTTTGGTAAGCACATATGTAATTCTCTGAAGTTTGATTTGACTTGCCTCCCTCAGAATATGTTACATCATTAAAAGCATNATTAATCTTAAGCATCGAAAAAAACCTGAAAAACATACATTCTAGTTAGCTTCAAATGTCAACTTGACATGGCCTAGAGTCACCTGAGAAGGGAGTCACATTTGAGGAATTTCCCAGACCAGATTGGCCTGTGGCAATTATAGGTATATAATGGATTTTCTTGACTGTTAATTGATGCAGGACAGCCCAGCCCACTGTGGGAAACACCATTCCCTAGGCAGGTGGTCCTAGGTTGTATAAGAAAGCTAGCTAAGCATGATTGGGTGACCCAGCAGGCAGCCACCCTCCAAGTTTTGGCTTCAACTTTCTGGTTGAGTTCCTGCCTTCAATTCCCTCAATAACTGACATAACTTGTAAGAGGAGGAGAAGCCCCTCCCCTTTCAGTTGCTTTTGGCCAGAATGTTTCATCACAGCAACAGGAAGAAAAATAAGAGAATATATTTTTATTGTTTTATGGACTAATAGAATTCTATTCTGTATATGTACCATGTTTTCATTATGTACTAATTAGTTGATGATGTTTAGACTTATTCTATTTCCTAGATATTACCAATATAGCTGTAATCAACTTGAATATGCAGTTATTTCTCTTGTAGGATGTAGTTATTTAGGAATAAGCCCAGGAGTGGTATAGCTGGATCTTAAGAAAGTTCTATTTCAGCTTTTTGAGAAACTTCCATANTAATTCCACAGTGAGTGTGCCAGTCTACACCCCCACCTACAGTGACATAGGGGTCCCTTTTGCCCACAGCCTCACTAGCATCTGCTATCATTGGATGGATGTTTTGATAATGCCATACTGATTGTGGTGAGAGAGAATCTCAAAGCAGTTTTTCTTTGCATTTTCCTAATGGTTAATGATGTTGAACATTTTTAAGTGTTTACTAGCTATTAATATATCTTTTGCAAAGAATTCCAGATTCAATTTCAAGAGCAACTCTTTGTGTATTAAAGTTGCCAAGAAATTTGTATCCCAGCTTTCTTGTTTACACAGCAGACTGTCTTTTACTGTGAGACACAGGCTAAGTAACATGCAGTGCATTTAGTGGCACTCTCAGACAATTTAGCCTTCTAGAAAACTATGAATTTCTTCCTTATCCTATACTGCCTCAGTTTAAGGAAAATTTTTAAAAAATACCCTTTCTGAGGGATAATACTGGTCTACTCTGATGGGATAATTTTCTTTGACCCTCTGTATTTTCAATAAGAAACAAATTCTTAGTCATCGAAGAGAGTTTCACACTGGTGATTATTTGATCACTTTGTGATTGGCCTGGAGGTTCCATGACTGTTCGTTTTGTTTTNTTAAAAGACCTAATGTCCTTGTATTGGGTCAGCACATTCTTTTGTGAATATGAAATCTGTTCTCAGAAATTCTCTCAGGGATTCCACAATAGACAAACACAGTCTTCAGTTACTAGTGGGATTGTATTTTGGGTGTCTCCTAGGCTTCCCGCTGCCTGGGCCTTCTGCAGCAGCCCGCAATAATAATAGTCTGTGACTCCACAACAAGTAAGTCATGGCCAGCCTTTACTTACGGTGGTGTTGTAATGCTGTATGATAGAGCTCAGTCTGTTGAATTGATGGTAAAGGTTACAGTGTTGATGGAACATCGGAAGCCAGCTGGCTGCCACGTAGTCAACACTTATTAGGGACTACGTTGGTATTTCCTACTTGAAATTGCAGAGTATAATTGTCAGGGATACCCCTGACCCAGGGTATTCCAAGCAAACCCTTACAGCTTAAGAGAGCCCACCCTTCCCATGTGGCTCATGTNCCTGTCATGATTCCTCTGTTATTTGGGCTTTCATTAAAGATCTCCTGTATAAAATTGTCTTGCTCTATGGGTTTTATTCCTTTTGGCATAATCTAATTTTCTCACTGTTCTACACACACACACACACACACACACACACACACACACGTTTGGTGCTTGACTGAATGACTAATTTCTTGTAGTAATTATCCCTAGTATGTATGAGGTCTTCTGATTAAACCAGAATATGAGGTAATAACATAGGTCTGTCTATGCTCCACACCAAAGATGAAAATATCAGTTATTTAGATTGAAAATTAAATACCTAAAAAATACGTTTCTTGGAGAATCTTTACAGTTAAAATCATTGTCTATACTTTTGGTCTCTAGGCACAGCCCCATTCAAAGACAAGGGGCAAAGTGACATGTCTCTGCTCAATGGTTAATAGTTCATTATAAATAGTTGTAATGAAGTCACATGGAATAAAGTAATGATGACTTAAATCATAGACTAACACCAAAAATGAGTCAGGTTGAGCAGGAAATTTAGCACCTTTGTAAAACTTGGACTTTTGTCACTGTCAATGCCGTTACTATCAAATGTACTATAATGCCTGCTTTGATCTGATATCTGGCAAGGTCTCTCTTTGGGGAGAATAATAATCGCTACACTTAAAATATATATATTAATATATATTATATATATACTAGATCACATATTAATATAGCCACATATTTAAGTGTGATATTAAAATATCTAAAAATGTGGCTATAGTGAATCTTTGGGAGATTATACATTTTGCAATAATATAAATAGGCCAAATTCGGTATTTCATATTGTAAGGGTGATAATCCAATGATGGATTGTTAGACTAAACAACCCATTAAAATGTCAAGATACTTGACCTAATTCTACAAAGTCATAAAAACAATTAAAACACACGGACATTCTGATTTTTTTCAATCTGATGAGTTGGCATTGGGAGATAGTGTCCTCTCTTGGTCTGTGGCTTTGCATCAAGGGTGGGGGTCAAGGGATCTGCCTTCAATTTCAGGCTGTTTCCAAACCAGAGCCAAGTGCTCCTTGTAATTATGTGTTCCTGTAATAGCTCAAACTCTGCTCCGTGTTCATGTTCCTGCTTCCCTAAGGTAAATGGGAAGAGTCCTGGCTTCTGTTGGTGCCGTTGTATCAAACAGTGAGAAGCCGCAGGCCATGAGAAGCCAGAATTGGTCTGTGTGGTAGAAGGAGTGTTGACCACCATGAGAGAGAAGTTTCCTATGGATTTGGATGTTTTAAAATTGGAAGCAGATTCTATGAAGCATCCAAGAGGAGACTTACAAAGGAATGGGTCATCTGAGAAAAATCTAACCTGACAGACCCCAATGAAGCCAACGCAGTGCACTGAGTAGATCACAGCTCAGGGCCCATGGGGAAGCGTGTTGCATGCTCAATACCAGACAAAGCTGAGGCAGTGGTGGGAAGCACAGGTGCGGCAAAGCAAGGTGAATTCATTGGGGAAACTAAACCATCCCTGTGTCTAACCACGANGAAAGGCAGAGCAGATTCAACCTTGACAAAGCACTAATGAGAGGGGGGAAATGCTTTGTTGATTTCTTAAGACAGAACTCGAATAAGAAGAAGGTGGGTACCACAGTGGGGCAACTTATTTCACAACCCAGAAAAAAGTCACAGTTTTCTGAAACAGTCTTGCTAAAGTATCCCATGTTGCGTCTTCATTTTTGTCAAGTTCCCTTTGCTTATAACCAATGTAATTGTTTTATTTAATATAGAACTGGGTTTACTATTGGCTAGCATTCACTTTATAATAAGTGAAATAGACATTTTAAGGACTTATGTAGTAATCTAAATAAATCAGGACCTTATCTTATCCTTTGTGAATCCCATATCACAAACAGTGTCTTTTCATAACTACTTCATTGTGACTGAAAGACTCACCATTATGCTGTGACCTTCATCCCACTAGTGGTCTACTCATCACTGAAGGAGGCACTTCCAGCTGGCAAGGTCATCCATCATCACTCACATGACTCTTAATTACTCAGCAGAATAATGAAGCCTATTAATAATCTTATAAATTGTGTGTGTGTGTGTTTTAGTACCAGAATAACCTGTATTTTGATGATATCTTAAGAACAGTGAGAGATGCCATTCCCAGGAGCAGAGTGAGTAATGGTATTATGCTCTGAAAGCACAGACCATCCTGGACAGAGCAATCAGAGCCTTGGACATTTATGGAAAACATATGTTTCCTGTGTCTTTAAGTTTAGTATTCAACAGCAACTACAACAAACACATTGTCTGTGTTCAGGTGGATCCAGTCCAGACAGGCATGACTAAAGCTCCGGGAAACTAAGTCTTTTAATATTAAGAGAAGACACTTGAAAGAGAGAATGATTATTCATATATAGATTGTTCCACATTGACCCATACTTCAAGCTGTATCGTCAGCAGTGCATTGTCTCTACAGAATTTTTATACAACTGAAACAATACCATGCCACTTAGGAATCTGGTTTCACTCTCTATTTTTTTCTTTGGGTCTTGTTTTTTTGTGTAACTAATAAGTTTCTCTAGATATTAGAAGTTGTTTAGGAAAAAATATAGCTTTTCAGATGTCACTATATTCCCCCAAGAGGAATGTCTTAGTTAAATTTCTATATATGATAAAACACTATGACCCAAAGCAACCTGAGGAGGAAAGGGTTTATTTCAGCTTACAACTTTTAGGGTTACACTCTAACACTGTAGGAAGCCAGGGCAGTAGCTCAAGGCAGTAGCTCAAGGCAGGAACTGAAGCAGAGACAATGGAGGAGTGCAGTCCACTGGCTTGCTCAGCCTGCTTTCTTTCACAGCTCAGAACCACTTGCTCAGGAGTGGCACCACCTCCCCTGGGTTGGACCCCACACACACGCACATTAATCATTAATCAAGAAAATTAGCAAACAGATTAGTCAGTAAGCCAATCTTATGAAAATATCTTGCTTGCCTACACTGTTAATCTATAACAAGTTGTTTAGGTATGAATGGGTTCTTGGGATAATTTGTTTTTCACCTGTAATTCATAAAATGTTTAATTATGTAAGGGATATGGAAAACATGCTGTTTTTTACTTGTGTTCATTGTTATCATTCACTTGAAAAATAGACTGTAATCACATTGTAATTTTTATATTGCCTGAAAGATTTTGCCGGGGTATATAAGCTATAAGGAAAAGAATAAAGATAGAGTTAGAAAGAAGGAAAAGGAAAACATCAAAAATGAAAGAATTAGAAGGCAACCATCAAGAGTTAAAAGGAAAACATCAAGAGAGACAGAAGGGACATTTCTGAATAGAGATAAGAAAAGAAAATATAGAACTCAGAATGGAGAATATAGAAGAATAAAGAAGGAAACCATCAAGAGAGTATGTGAGTGTCTTTTTACCTACCCCACTCAGAAAAAAAAAGTCTCAGTATGCCAACTCTGTGCTGCTGGAGGCTGGCCCCCCGGGCAGCGATAGTAACTCAACTCTTGGAGAGAAAATAAAGCANACACACACACACACACACACACACACACACACACACGTTTGGTGCTTGACTGAATGACTAATTTCTTGTAGTAATTATCCCTAGTATGTATGAGGTCTTCTGATTAAACCAGAATATGAGGTAATAACATAGGTCTGTCTATGCTCCACACCAAAGATGAAAATATCAGTTATTTAGATTGAAAATTAAATACCTAAAAAATACGTTTCTTGGAGAATCTTTACAGTTAAAATCATTGTCTATACTTTTGGTCTCTAGGCACAGCCCCATTCAAAGACAAGGGGCAAAGTGACATGTCTCTGCTCAATGGTTAATAGTTCATTATAAATAGTTGTAATGAAGTCACATGGAATAAAGTAATGATGACTTAAATCATAGACTAACACCAAAAATGAGTCAGGTTGAGCAGGAAATTTAGCACCTTTGTAAAACTTGGACTTTTGTCACTGTCAATGCCGTTACTATCAAATGTACTATAATGCCTGCTTTGATCTGATATCTGGCAAGGTCTCTCTTTGGGGAGAATAATAATCGCTACACTTAAAATATATATATTAATATATATTATATATATACTAGATCACATATTAATATAGCCACATATTTAAGTGTGATATTAAAATATCTAAAAATGTGGCTATAGTGAATCTTTGGGAGATTATACATTTTGCAATAATATAAATAGGCCAAATTCGGTATTTCATATTGTAAGGGTGATAATCCAATGATGGATTGTTAGACTAAACAACCCATTAAAATGTCAAGATACTTGACCTAATTCTACAAAGTCATAAAAACAATTAAAACACACGGACATTCTGATTTTTTTCAATCTGATGAGTTGGCATTGGGAGATAGTGTCCTCTCTTGGTCTGTGGCTTTGCATCAAGGGTGGGGGTCAAGGGATCTGCCTTCAATTTCAGGCTGTTTCCAAACCAGAGCCAAGTGCTCCTTGTAATTATGTGTTCCTGTAATAGCTCAAACTCTGCTCCGTGTTCATGTTCCTGCTTCCCTAAGGTAAATGGGAAGAGTCCTGGCTTCTGTTGGTGCCGTTGTATCAAACAGTGAGAAGCCGCAGGCCATGAGAAGCCAGAATTGGTCTGTGTGGTAGAAGGAGTGTTGACCACCATGAGAGAGAAGTTTCCTATGGATTTGGATGTTTTAAAATTGGAAGCAGATTCTATGAAGCATCCAAGAGGAGACTTACAAAGGAATGGGTCATCTGAGAAAAATCTAACCTGACAGACCCCAATGAAGCCAACGCAGTGCACTGAGTAGATCACAGCTCAGGGCCCATGGGGAAGCGTGTTGCATGCTCAATACCAGACAAAGCTGAGGCAGTGGTGGGAAGCACAGGTGCGGCAAAGCAAGGTGAATTCATTGGGGAAACTAAACCATCCCTGTGTCTAACCACGANGAAAGGCAGAGCAGATTCAACCTTGACAAAGCACTAATGAGAGGGGGGAAATGCTTTGTTGATTTCTTAAGACAGAACTCGAATAAGAAGAAGGTGGGTACCACAGTGGGGCAACTTATTTCACAACCCAGAAAAAAGTCACAGTTTTCTGAAACAGTCTTGCTAAAGTATCCCATGTTGCGTCTTCATTTTTGTCAAGTTCCCTTTGCTTATAACCAATGTAATTGTTTTATTTAATATAGAACTGGGTTTACTATTGGCTAGCATTCACTTTATAATAAGTGAAATAGACATTTTAAGGACTTATGTAGTAATCTAAATAAATCAGGACCTTATCTTATCCTTTGTGAATCCCATATCACAAACAGTGTCTTTTCATAACTACTTCATTGTGACTGAAAGACTCACCATTATGCTGTGACCTTCATCCCACTAGTGGTCTACTCATCACTGAAGGAGGCACTTCCAGCTGGCAAGGTCATCCATCATCACTCACATGACTCTTAATTACTCAGCAGAATAATGAAGCCTATTAATAATCTTATAAATTGTGTGTGTGTGTGTTTTAGTACCAGAATAACCTGTATTTTGATGATATCTTAAGAACAGTGAGAGATGCCATTCCCAGGAGCAGAGTGAGTAATGGTATTATGCTCTGAAAGCACAGACCATCCTGGACAGAGCAATCAGAGCCTTGGACATTTATGGAAAACATATGTTTCCTGTGTCTTTAAGTTTAGTATTCAACAGCAACTACAACAAACACATTGTCTGTGTTCAGGTGGATCCAGTCCAGACAGGCATGACTAAAGCTCCGGGAAACTAAGTCTTTTAATATTAAGAGAAGACACTTGAAAGAGAGAATGATTATTCATATATAGATTGTTCCACATTGACCCATACTTCAAGCTGTATCGTCAGCAGTGCATTGTCTCTACAGAATTTTTATACAACTGAAACAATACCATGCCACTTAGGAATCTGGTTTCACTCTCTATTTTTTTCTTTGGGTCTTGTTTTTTTGTGTAACTAATAAGTTTCTCTAGATATTAGAAGTTGTTTAGGAAAAAATATAGCTTTTCAGATGTCACTATATTCCCCCAAGAGGAATGTCTTAGTTAAATTTCTATATATGATAAAACACTATGACCCAAAGCAACCTGAGGAGGAAAGGGTTTATTTCAGCTTACAACTTTTAGGGTTACACTCTAACACTGTAGGAAGCCAGGGCAGTAGCTCAAGGCAGTAGCTCAAGGCAGGAACTGAAGCAGAGACAATGGAGGAGTGCAGTCCACTGGCTTGCTCAGCCTGCTTTCTTTCACAGCTCAGAACCACTTGCTCAGGAGTGGCACCACCTCCCCTGGGTTGGACCCCACACACACGCACATTAATCATTAATCAAGAAAATTAGCAAACAGATTAGTCAGTAAGCCAATCTTATGAAAATATCTTGCTTGCCTACACTGTTAATCTATAACAAGTTGTTTAGGTATGAATGGGTTCTTGGGATAATTTGTTTTTCACCTGTAATTCATAAAATGTTTAATTATGTAAGGGATATGGAAAACATGCTGTTTTTTACTTGTGTTCATTGTTATCATTCACTTGAAAAATAGACTGTAATCACATTGTAATTTTTATATTGCCTGAAAGATTTTGCCGGGGTATATAAGCTATAAGGAAAAGAATAAAGATAGAGTTAGAAAGAAGGAAAAGGAAAACATCAAAAATGAAAGAATTAGAAGGCAACCATCAAGAGTTAAAAGGAAAACATCAAGAGAGACAGAAGGGACATTTCTGAATAGAGATAAGAAAAGAAAATATAGAACTCAGAATGGAGAATATAGAAGAATAAAGAAGGAAACCATCAAGAGAGTATGTGAGTGTCTTTTTACCTACCCCACTCAGAAAAAAAAAGTCTCAGTATGCCAACTCTGTGCTGCTGGAGGCTGGCCCCCCGGGCAGCGATAGTAACTCAACTCTTGGAGAGAAAATAAAGCAGAAGTGATATTCAGCAAGAAAATAGCTGACATATTTCCCAAAAAGACTAAATGCTACACATTCAAGAAACGTATAGGAAATCAAATTAGGATGTCAAATGGATGTCTGCACNCACACTGAATCCTACATTTTCCCAAATGGCCAAGAAATGGAGTCAGCCTATATATCCATCACATGATATATGAGTAAAGACAACGCGGTACATATATACAAAATGACAGTTGTCTTAGTTACTGCTCTATTGCTGTGAAGAGGCACAATGACCGAGGCAACTTATAGAAGAAAGAGTTTATTGGGGCTTACAGTTCTAGAGTGTTAGAGTCCATGACCATTATGGCAGGTACCATCCAAGTAGGCAGGCATGGTGCTGGAGCAGTAGCAGAGAGCTTACATTTTTATCCACAAGCAGGATCCAGAGAAAAAGCTAACTGTGGATGACATGTACTTTTGAAACCTTAAAGCCTACCCTCAATGGCACACCTCCTCTAACAACACCACACCTCTTAATCCTTCCCAAACAGTTCCACCAACTGGGGACCAAGTATTCAAAAATATAAACCTATGGGGGCCATTCTCACTCAAATCACCACAGTGCTATTCATCCATTAAAAAATGAAATGTCATCATGTGTAATATGTATTGAACTGGAAGACGTTATTTTAAGTGAAATATGCCAGGCACATAAAGACATGATCTCACTCAGATGTAGACTCTCAAAAGTTTGACCTCACAGAAGTTGAAAATGGAGCAGTGGTTAGCAGAGGCTACTGAGAGTAAAAGGAGAGACGAAGAGGGGTCAGTCAGCAGCACTGCACTTAGACAGGAGGAAGAACTTGTGTTCTGTTGCGCAGTAGGATGACTACAGATCCCAGCATCCTAATTTGTAGATCATGATGAAAAATTAGGGAANGCAAAAGGCTTCTGAACACAAAAATGGGCAGAATAATTAATTTAAAATAGAATATGAAGTAAATCTGAGGTATTTCTGGCAGTCCTGATTTGTGTTGCACCAGGAAAATTCACTGACACCTTGATTCTGAGCACACAACATCCACACTCTGCACCATGCGTTCTCTTGCACCACAGAGGATCAACAAATGCCTCCTGAAACACAGCAGCTTGAAGTCAAGACTTGTACACTGTGAACTGAGTGTTACTATGAGTACTTTTTCTGCTTTGTCTAGTTACATGTCGTGAGGCTAGAAATGGTACCACAAGAGGGAAAAGGGAGACTATAGGGAAGGGGGAGAGGGAATGAGAGAGTATATGTGAGATGCAAAATGAAGGAAAGCTACTGTGAGAGGAAGGCCAAAGAAGTGGGTGGGAGAATGAGGAGGAGGGAGAGAATGAGCAACAACAACAAGTTGTGTTTGGAAATGTCATAATGAAACCTAATACTTTGTACATTAAGTTAAAACAAAAGTAATAATCATCATTATATAAATTACCGTTAGAGTTGCTGACTTAAGTTTCATAGAGAACTGTTAAANCGGTTTGGGCTTGGATAGAATTTCCAATGATTAATGACACAGCCCTATATATACTTCTACCATTTTTCACTGTGTATTATTTATGCAATGCTGTCTCAGCTTTGACAACCATAAAATCAAACTATCAGTCAGCCTGGAAAACTGTTCGTTGTGTGAACTTTTCCTAGGGAGATNTGTGCAAATGTTTACTCACTCAGACAAGGCACCAACAGATCAAAGTAACGANTCCATTCAAGTCTACTTGGTGAACCAATGAGTTCACTGAACTTACTTATAGGAACATGGGCACAGGGTTATTAGTGGAGTATAGGAGACCCCAAAACAGTGCAGCAGTGAAAAGTCTCACCCCAGCGAGGATGACAGCCTCCCCCACAAGGCACACAAAAAGTCCCTGATTCCGTTTTATATTACAGCACCTCCCAACCATATGCAGCTCAGGCAAAATTACATCCAGCAAAAACGAAGTAGCATCTTGGGTGAGTTGAAAGAAAATAACTGGAAATTTCAGGTTCTATTTGGAGTGAAAATATCCTTCAAAATGAAAATTGCATAAAGATATTTAATTTTCATTTGTGATAACAAAGGGGAGAATCTCTCACCCTCAGACCTACAGTAAAAAGCAGGAGTT
The DNA here is from genome assembly GCA_001675575.1 of Neotoma lepida. Taxonomy (NCBI): domain Eukaryota; kingdom Metazoa; phylum Chordata; class Mammalia; order Rodentia; family Cricetidae; genus Neotoma; species Neotoma lepida. The sequence continues at coordinate 133,040 of LZPO01097286.1, read as the reverse complement.
CTTCAACCAGGGCACTGAACCCAGGTATAGACACGGAAATGCAGAAAAGAATGGAAAGGATAAAATGTGCAAGCAAAGAGAAAACAATAATGANAATATAAACAATACTAGTGATGATATAATATAATTCAAATATATATTAGATAAAAATATGGGATAATAAAGACAAAGATAAGGAGTAAATTGCTGTATATTGTTCTACGAACCTAATGTTATCTGGGAAAGTATAAAACATCAAGTTTTATTAAGTCAGAGACCTGAATTTTAATTTTGTGACCACCTAAAATTATTAGATATAAAGCCAGGAATGGATCTCAGTAGTAGAATATTTGCCTGACATGCACAGGGTCCTGGGTTTAATCTCTAGCATACCACACAAAAGTTAAACATATGTATGGTGTGTGTGTGTGTGTGTGTGTGTGTGTGTGTGTGTGTGTGTGTATCATTCCTGGCCACTAAACTAATTTCCATTATATCATCACCTTTAAGTTTTGCTAACAGAGCAGAGCAAACTTAGAATCTGTTAGCACAACTCTTATGCCTCTTATTAGAATTAGAACTCACTTGAGCTTCTCCAGGCCTCAGTTTCTGCATGTATAAAATAGTGATAACAATATTTACTTCAAGGTCCTAATGAGATAAAAGATGGTATGTATAAAATGGTGGGTAGACAGACAGACAGACAGATAGATAGGGTCTAGTCTGGTTTGGGCTCTGAAAACCTTTCTAATGTAACATTAAAAATACTTTGACATTTTGTACACATACATTCATTTTGGAATACCTCCAAGAACTTGATGTTCTCATGTCAGTTACTTTCACCATCCCTTAAAAAGAAAACTATATGGTTTTTTGAATTGCAAGTATGTGCACTTAAAAGTACTCTTTAAATATATGTGTGAATGTATATTTGTGTATCTAGGTATATATACCTAGATATAACAAGTCATGTATATATTTAAAACATTTCTCCTCTACTGTTTTATTATATCTATAAATATGTTGCCTTTGCACTAATTAAACATTTTGGTGAGAAAATTAGGGGAGGAGGATGAAAAAATATCAGCCAGTGTTCCTTGAGGGGTGTCATTGAGAGACCAGAGAAAAAGGACAAAACAATTTGTGGAACACTGTAGCCTGAACCCCACCATTAGCAAACCCAAAGGTCACTTGGAAGGGATGGGGAGTCGGGATCACTGGTGTCCAAGAATCTTAAGAGGGACACTCTAGGGTCTGTCTCTTATACACATCTAGATGTGTATAAGAGACAGGTGTTAACCCATGAACCACAGTTTATGCTTACAATGCGGTTGAAAATTTAAGTAGAAACGTGTAATGAGTAGCTTGGTGTCTTACAACCATATATTTGGCCAAACGAAGGTGTGGCTGCATAGTATTTCTCTTTAGGTGCCCATTTTTTTTCTCAGAGCAAAGGGTCGGACCACTCTCAGCCATTTCTTGCGAGTGTGCAGTTTCCTTTCCTCTTATTTTCTGCCCTCAAATATTATTTTCCTGGCTTGGTGAAGNAGTCACCTTTTATGTCTGCCACCTCTGAATGTGAAGACTGTGGTGGCTGTTTAAATAACTCAGGAGCTACTCAAAAATGACCACAGTTCCAGAAATAAGCAAGGAAAACACGAAATAAATGAATGTGATGCCTTTTAGATTGCAGTCATAAAGTTACTGGTAAAACAATGTCTGACTCTACAAATACGCTCCCCTGTCTTTAGCATGCAAATATACTTAGGCATTTTTGTTTGCTTTNATTTNGGTACCCTGTGAATGCNAGTGAGAGGTCAGAAGTGGAAACTCAAGAGGAATTGGAAGTGCTAGAAGACCACTCTGGCTAGCCTAGGGTCCTGACCTGAGGAGTGGCTCATTCCATTGGCACATTCTTCTGGTCTTCCTAAAGAGGAAACACCATCAGTGTCTCTCTCATGTAAGCTTCTGAACCTCTCATGGCTCATTCTAGCTGAGTAAAGGCTCCAGAAATTCTTACTCTTACCATTCTACTTCTAAAGATTAACAAAATTATTTGCTTCTTTATTTACTCGATAAGATCTAGAGACCACTCNCCGTNAATATGGTCAGAGATTTCTAGGCCCCCAAGGGTAANGAGCAGTGAAGAAAACAATCTCAANTTGCAATCAAGNGAAAGACTGCACATGTGAAACGCAAGTTCACACACTGAGGCTGTTACACTACAATCTAATTGTATCACTTCTTCAAGAGCATGCTGTCCAGGGGAAACCATTTGTCCAGCAAGGTGACCTTAAGCTTGGCTAGTTTTCCCTACCGAGTANGGAAACCAAACTTTCCGCAAGAGTAGGCCAGATTTAGTGAGTAGTAGCATTTGGTTTTCATTTTGTTTTGTTTTCTGAGACAGGGTCTTACTGTGTACCCTTGGCTGCCCTTAAATCTCCCCATCTCTTGCCACAGCCTTTTAAGTGCTGTGATTACAGGTGTGTGCCACCATGCCCAAATAGAATCACTGGCTTCCAGAGGAGGAGTGGGGAAGGGAAAAAAAAAAAACTCTAAGGTAGTGGTTCTCAACCTGTGGGTCATGACCCCTTTGCCAAATTTCTATCTCCAAAAATATTTACATTACAATTCTTAACAGTAGCAAAATTACAGCTATGAACTAACAAGAAAAATCATTTTATGAGTGGGGTCACCACAACATGAGGAACTGTATTAAAAGGTCGCAGCATTAGGAAGGTTGAGAANCACTGCTAAGGAAACTCATGAANAATGATCAATGAAACTGGTNTGTTAGAGGCANCTTCTCTGTCTCTNCTCTAATGTGATGTCTCTCATCTTGCTGCTTAGTCTGATCTNTGCAAGGGTCTTTGTTTCCCTGTCTTAATCTCAGTTGAGATGCCCTGATTTACACCAAGATTCTAAGTTCAATNCCAACAGAATAAATAAACCTGAGCTTTTTTCANGTTGTCCAGAAATATCCAGAGACCCAGCAACNGGAATGGAGAAGTAAAATAACAAAGTGGTTGTAGGACTAACAGGGTGTGGAATAGATGTGGCAAGAACAAATGAAGTCAAGTCATTGAAAGTATAGAAAGAAGGATTCAAAATAATGGAATCAAAACTACAATAAGCCAGATATGTGAGCACGTGTCTGTNATCTCAGGACTCAGAATGAGGTAGGGGGAGTATGCCCAGCTCAAGGTCAGCCTGAACTATATAGTGAGTNGGAGACATAGGCTACATAATCAGAACTCATCCCAAAGAAAGATAGAAGGGAGGGAAGGAAAATGGGAAACTCCTGGATCTGAGCTGGGAACATGAGGTCAATGAACAGAATTTTATTGATTTTCATCTGTGTTAGATTTCCTGCAACACCATTTATGCTACTTATGTTTTCTTCTTGCTGGGTTGCTGCACTAAATTGATGCATGACAAGGAATTTTCTGGGCAAATCACCTGCTATGGAGACAATGGTGTAGAAAGGGATGTCAGGGAAGTATCAGCTGTCTCTTATACACATCTAGATGTGTATAAGAGACAGCACACACACACACACACACACACACTCAGAGGTCTGTATTTACTTTTCTTGATAGCAGGTCATACCTGTGTTAGTACAGAGTCCTTGAATGAGAAGACCCCGGTGTCCCAAGAGCTGGCTATACTGTCAGCCCCTGGTGTCTAGGCAGCAGAGGAGGAGGGTGGATCTCAGAAGAAGGATTCTATTAATGACCTCTGTGCCTCCAAACCTGGTAACGGAGCAAAACAAAGTCCAAGGCCAGGATCTCAAAGCAAAAACCCAGAGAAAAACCAGTGGAGGAGAGGGCTCAGCGAAGACTTCGGATTACAGGTGTCTTCAAGGTTAATTACTTAATCTACCGCTATATATTTTAATACTAATGGACCAAACTTTTTTCAAAGCAGGTCAGCAGTTTGCTGCATTGCCATTTTGGATTTCTACTCCTTCACTGACAGTGTCTCCCAGCACTTGCCAATGTATTCTTATTTTCCTGGATAGCATACTTTTGAAACAAGATGAATTAAATAAGTGGTNCTCAGCCTCTAGGTTGTGACCCCTCCGGGGGGTGTCGGATGACCCTTTCACTGGGGTAGCCTAAGACCATTGAAAAACACAGATATTTACATTATGATTCATAACAATAGCAAAATTACAGTTATGAAGTAGCAATGAAAATAATTTTATGGTTGGGGATCACCACAACATGAGGAATTGTATTGAAGGGTCGTAGCATTAGGAAAGTTGAAAACCACTGAGTTAAATGAATGAAAGTTTAGGAAATGTTAGCTGAGAGCACAAAAGGGTCAGNGTTCAGCCAGAGGGATATATCTCTGCATGGATAGATACATTCTGAGTGTCAAAGGTGGCCNAGAGTTGACATGGNACAGNGTNCAGAANCTGTGAACACTGGATNAGATCCAAATGAGNTTAGGGGAAGTGTGGCTAAGGTGAGGATAGCTTTACAGATGTAGATTAGCGAGACATATATACTCCCAAAAAAGGTGAGTGAAAAATATATCCTCCCAGAAAAAGATGAGTGAGAAATTTTATCCCAAAAGAAATATAAGACNAAATATTCTAGAATATTGAAAAATCTACCAAGAAAATACATTAGCATTGCAAAGTTCACTGTGTGAATGTTAGCCAAGGATTGTTTGTGCCCATGTCTGTCAGCTAATGTTTTTCAAGACATTCAACTGAGGATTGTTCTTAATGATTAATCTCACAGTGATGTGGAAAGATGACCTCACAGTGCCATGAGGAGATGACCTCATAGTTCCATGGAGAGATGACCTCACTCTGCTGTGGAAAGATGACCTCACAAGCTGTGGAGAGATGAACTCATAATGCCATGGGAAGATGACTTCACAGTGCTGTGCAGAGATGACCTCATGGTTCCATGGAGAGATGACCTCACTCTGCCATGAAGAGATGACCTCACATAGCTGTGGAGAGCTGTGGTACATGAGAACATGTCACTTAGACTATATTCATTTATAACATTCTTCATGGCTTTTTTAATTGAGGTAAATTTTACATTATATAAGA